>JAASGT010000141.1:0-44460 GCA_023334315.1 Globisporangium alternatum | reverse complement strand
TCGTCTCGCCTCTTCGCCTCTCTCCGCACACGACCGTGGTCCTCGCCACCCAACGCTTCCTCGCTCTACGCCAGACCAGCGCTCATCTCGCTCGGTCCTTCGGCTGCGCTGTGCCAGGTCGTTACACAATGCGTGCGCACGTGTCAAGAGAGGTGAAGGAGAAGTGCGCCGCGCGGAACGTCAGCATGTGTATTGTCCCTGGAGGATTGACACCGTATCTTCAAGCAGGCGGCATTGCGATCTACAAGAGCTTTAAGGATCTTCTCTACGTGGAGATCAATCGGTGGAAAGAGAGCGACATGGTGGAATACACGAAGTTCAGCAACCCCGAATGCCTTCTGTTTCGACAGTGTACGAATGGGTGCGACGCGCGTGGAAAGAGACCGATCAGGACACTGTTACGAGCTCAATTGCTGCTGGCGGTTTTACTAGTGACTACAGGGATTGGTTTATAGCTCATCACGACGTTTATAGAGCTGAATTTCACTCTGCTTGGCAGGTAGAGCAGCCACTCGATGACTCAATTGATGAGTTTAACTTCGATGAGTTTCATGACGCCCTTGACGATATCACAGTTGTACATGAATAGAGTTTGGTGCTTAAGATTTTCAATAAACGCTACTTGCTATTGTTCGCTTACAACAAGATGTTCTCGTTCACAACAGGTTGTTCTCGTGCCTCAATGACAAGTACCCGAATAGAACCCCATCTGTAGAGGGGGCAGTAAGAAAATAGAAGTCCGGGTATTGCTCGGGAATATCCGTTATTATCTACGTGTAGGGCATGAAATGTTGCTGAGTCGGACAAGTGTTATGGAGGTGAATATCAATCCTGCACATTTATGGATTAGCAACAATCACTCAGCGTCACAACCACTCAGTGGCACAATCACTCAGCGGCATAATCACTTCCATAACTCATGTGCGTCCGTTTTATGGAATCATTCATGAAAATCATTCGCTGGTACTTCTTCGTGCTTGCTAAAATTTGGTGCTTGGCCAACCAGCAAATGAGGGGAGTTCGTTGTGTTGGTGGTGACGCCGATGAGGGGAGCATTTGAACACACAGTAACTCACTATGCTGGAGTTAGAGCTGAGCCTAGTACATCCTTTATTGATGTGACAAACCTAGGGCTCTCAGAATGATACACTTGACAGTAAGAAAACAACGTCAATAGACGGCTGTGTACCCTGACTCAGTTCAAATGCCTCGAGGCGTCTGCAGAACCATGCATCCTCGGCGAAGAGGTTGCCCTCAGGTTCCCATTGCGAGGCAGAATGCCCGAGTCCAAGTAGCAGCTCGGGCGAATCAGGCGCTGGTCGTTCACCAGGATCTCCATGCTCAGGTTGTTTCGCATGAGACATCGGGCGCGGACCGGGAAGTCCAGCAATAGCTCCATGGAAAGTCGATGGTACTCTCCGTGCTCGCGACCGTGGAGGCCGTTGCCCTCAGTATCGTAATGAGATGTTTGTCGTCGCCTTCTTAGCTGGTAGACGTAGAAGAAACCCCCTTTCAAAACCAAGTACGCGATGGTGAAGAGCACACTGAAGGCCACGACCTCAAAGAGCGGCTGGTACACGATGAAGAACACGTCGTACGGCGTACCGTGCAGAAAATCCAGTGAGCTATCAAAGACGCTGCTGTGGGCGATGTAACCGGGAAAGCTCAGGTAGTCGTACACGCGCTGGTTCTCACCCTGCCACTTGGTGTCGAGGATGACCGCGATCTTGGACGATTTCCACTTTGTCACGGCCGAGCTGATGAGCACGATCTCGAGTGGACTTACGAACGTCCGCGACGAGACGAAGTACGCAAACTCCTCGTTGGCCTTCACGACGCCGGCCCAGCATAAGTCGCAAGAGACCATCACGAGCACGAGCGAGCGAATGTTGGACAGTGCGGCGCGGATTTTCGACGACACGAGCAGACTCCAGCTCCAGACGATAATGTCGGGTAGCACGAGCAGCCACGAGAGCAGCTGACTGCCGATAGTGAGCACCACGACGAGCCAGTGGCTGTAGAGCGAGCAGTGCACCACGCCTTCCAGAAAGCTCTCGGTCGCGTCAAAGGAAGCCGCGCTATGGAGAAACTCAGCGGCTTGCAATGAAGACGTGTTCTGGGCTTTCGGGAATTTCCTGTTGGCTGTGAACTCGCCCGGCTGGATGGACGAGAGGCTCGTGCTGATGCTGCCGAGCGCCATGCACGTGGGCTGAATGTGCTTCTTTGGTACCGTGAACTGCCGGCTGCTGCTCTGTCTGGCGATGACCTCCTTGTAGTGCGGCCCCAGCACCCACTTGACTGACTCGAATGCTGTGCGCAGATACAGGAGCAATAGCAGGACGTCCATGATGATCATGATAGAGAAGAGCGGACCAAAGCAGCTGAAGTTGGTGTTCACGTGGGCCGTGGCGACCAGTTTCCCGTCGCTCGCCTGCTTCTCGACTGTGAAGTAGCTCTTGCTGTTCTGTCGAATGCCGAAGCGCAGCCCAAGTATCTCGAACGTGTCGGCAGAGAGCCACACTCTCGCGGCGAGCATGTCGCGCACTTTCGGGTTCGAGATGCCGATGAACTCGCTGCGGAAGCTGTTAGGGCTCGCGCAGCCGTAGATCGTCGTGTGATAGTCGCCCAGTGTCTCGTTGGGCCAGACGAAGCCCTCGAGGCAGACCACCTTGTGCAATGGGTAGCTCCTGCTGACCATGTCGAGGAACGTCGTGAGCTCTTTCTCCTCCGTGCTGCCCTCCTTTGCGAGGTCGCTGATGCCGACAGTGATGTCGGGAAACAAGTACCGGTTAAGAAAGTCGGTCGAGATGTGGTCCTGGCAGATGGACGGTCGCTGCGACGGAAAGAGCAGCTTGCAGCACGTCCAGACGATCGAGTCGAGCCTCACGGTGCTTGCGGCGATGATGTGCTGCGTCGTGAGCCTTGAAGCTCCATACCCAAGCGTACAGTTGGAGCCCAGAACCACCACCGTAAAGCCGCCACCGCTGTCGAAGGACGTGAAGTTGTCGCACGAGGACCGGAAGTGCGGCCAGGAGGACATGGCGTTCTCGGACAAGCTGAACTCGGCGCTCGTTGGCACCATTGGCGCCTCGTGCAGCGTCCCGTAGGTCGCTGTCCGGAACGAGTTGGTGTCCGCGGGCCCGACGTACCGGATCTTGTAGTCCAGGTCCAGCAGCAGCAGCACAATCAGCACCAGCAGGATGACGGTGTAGAGCGCCAGCGGCAGGTGCAACTTGATGGGCTGGCGAGGTGGCGTCATTGTTCTCCTGTTTGGCTTGTGGTGCTTGGCTTGTGTGTATAGCCTTCAGCAGGCTGGCTGATGATAGCTGAGAAGTGACTCATTCACGTTGGCGTGACGGCCATTCGGTTAGCGTTGCGCCTATAAGGATGGTGGTTCTATTGTCGGCTTCGCAACTGTGTCGGCTATTTAAACGCGCTCAAGTCGATCGCGGGGCTCTAAATACAGGCAGCGAATAAAATCTCGAGCCACCTGAGATTATAATAATGATCAACGCCACGCGTGACTCGCCACTGGTCACGCGTGACGAGGCTGAGCTCATGAACGCGGTTGAACGCACAGCAAAGCCAAACAAACAGACGTTTACTCAAGGACGCAACTTCACATCAAGCTGCTTTCATTAACACGCACTGAACGCTACCACACGCCATCCTAAATACACACCTACAAGAGATCTTCTACAGACAGAGAGACACACGAACCAACTCACTGACGGCCTAGCAAGCTCTCGTTCGCTTGAGGCTCGTAAGCTAACCTACTGCTCGAACCGCTGGCGCTTGGACGGGTGCAGCGGCAGTGGCAGCGACGTTGGCGAGCTCCTCCGGCTCGGGTCGTCGCTCACCACGCGACGCAGGGACACTGGACCAAAGGACGATGGCGTGAGCGAGCCCATGGACACGGATCGACTGCTCGCCTGTGGCGACTGGTTCTGAAGGAAGAGCGGCGTGAGCGACTCGGCGTGCTGCATTGTCCACGAGAACTCGGAGCGCAGCAGTGTGCAGATCTGGCAGCTCGTGGGGAAATTCTGTGCGCGGCAGATGCGAAAGTGGCGCAGCAGGTTCTTGGCCTGCGAGCAGGACGCGTGGCACTCGCCGTCGCCCAGGAAGCACTCTTGGCAGTGGTCGAGCACGCCGCGCGCGATGCTGCAGTTGGGCACTTGACACACGGTGTCGCCTTTGCAGCACTCGCGCGCGTGGAGCAGCAGCGCGAGTCGCGCCGCGAGGTCCTTCACTTGGTGCGCACTCTGCGTCTGCTTGGCGAAGCGGCTCTGGATTGATGGCAGGCGGGGCACCGGACTGGTAGTCGTAGAAGATGACGGTGACTTTGGCTCGGAGCTGTCGACAGTTGCTGCCTTGGAGGCATCTCCGAATCGACTGCTCTCCGTTGGACTAAGCGACGGAGCCGAATTGAAGCGGAGCTGGTGGATGCCCTCAGTTGGCGTGCGAGGTGCCATGGGGAGCACGAAGCCGCTTGATGGAAGCTTGTCGACGTGCTTGAGCACATGCGCACTGAGGTTCGGACGGCGGATGTTCATGGTCGAGTGGACCGGAGGCAGCTTGTGCATCATCAGAGGCTGACTCGGGAGGGTGGCAGCGCCGGAACTGCTGCTGCTGGTAGTACACATCGTAGTATCGGCGACCGCCATCTCTGTATGGTGGTTGGTGGTTGAGAGACACTCGGGCGCGCTGTCGCTGGTGAATTCAGGAATGAATCGAGTGATGATTGAGTTGATTGAGTTGATTGAGTCGCACTTGTGTGCCTGGTAAGCTCAGTCTGGAGCGCTGACGTGACTGGATCTTTGTCGCATAGGGATCGCTCATACAGGCGCTCTCTTCTTTTCCGCCCGCCTCTGCCGGATTTCCAGCGACCCACTGACCCCAGATGGTCGTGATCTGATGGCGAATGTCTGAATGGACGGACGTCAACGACCTTCCCGACGACTTTCTCCCAGCCTGGGCTCTCTTCTACCAGCCAGAGGTTGATCAGTGCAATGATCTGTTTGGTTGCAACTAGCCCAAGAGTTCCGGTTCAGTACAGTACAGTACTCGAAGGGCCACACTCATAAGAGTATCACCTAGTTTTTGTGCTGAACGCAAATGAGAGGGCGTCCGCTCCTCTGCACGGCTGGTCAACAGCCAAGACGACGTCCATCTGATCACTCGATCATGAACGCTGTAGCCATGTCACGTGATATTAAACGCCAGTCGGAGGTGCTGGAAACTTGATGGGAGCAGTACAAGCCAAGCTTTGCACGTCCAGACGGCGTATGGAATTCGTGGGTGAGTAGTGAAAAGGCAATGGTGGTTAGTTAAGCAGCAGGCTTTCAGTCGATTGATGACATGCACGGCTCCGTGGGAACGCAGGAATCCAGTCACGAGGTACAGGAAGCGCATTACTACGGACGCAGTGCGCACGCGCAGGCGAGAAACAAAATGGCTCTCGTGTTAATTCCTATCACATGACACTGTGGGTTGCAGAGTTGGATCAGCAGCGGAGTGGAGCCATGTGCGTTTGCAGAAGGTGTCGTCCGATCTTGCTCTCTCTCATTCTTCGCCCTGTCTGCGAGTTGATAGGTGGGCTCTGAGGTCCTCATAGTCACATACTTGAGAGCCATGTCACGTAAAGACAAGGGATCTTTGAAGAGCGAGTGTTGTGCTGATGACCCGACGGCGAATTCAGTGAAACTTGCAGTCGCTGGTGCTAGTCGTAGAGGTTTTGGCAGCTTCTCCGATCGACAGACACGCTCTTCTGCAGAGAAACCTGTGGCTCCAGCGGTCTCTCGTTGGAGCTCTTCGTGTGGATCCAAGAGTTCTTTTTGGTGTCTGCGGTGGTCGGCAGTTCGAGTCAGTTCAAGTTGAAGCCGCTTTCGGTTCTGACTCTCACCGAGTGCGAATTTAGATTAACTTTCTAAGTACGCATGAATGACAAATTTGGTCGAATTTAAGCGAGGTTTTCGTTGAGCATTTTGGTGGAAACTTCGAAATGCGGGCTCGGCGCATTTGAACGAACATGCGAGCGAGTGCTGCATGAAGCGCTGTGGTGAGTGTGTGGGTGCGTAACTCTTCTTCTGTGTGGCCTCGCGATGGGCATGGCAATGCACTGATATGCGACTCTCACTCCACTCGTGCAGTTGTGTATTTTTAGCTGCCAATGCGGGCAACGGACGGCGAGCAACGGATGAATGCGCACTGTCCGCCGCCCGTTCGCTCAGTCGTAATGGTTGCGTTTAAGATCAGCCTCAAAGCTCCATCGACAGCGCGACTAAGCTCCAGAACGCGCGCGACGCAGTGCTGCTGATGGCGAAATGCTGCAAGTTGCTCGATAATTAAACTAGGCAGTGAACGACACAGCACTTTCACACCCGAGTGACGACGATGGCTAGACGGAGATCACATGAGGTATGTGCTGCCGTTACGAGCGTGTACGTAGTTTATATACACTACATGAGGTGACACTTGTCGGTTGATGATACAGGTGCACACGCCAGGCTATCGAGATAGAACCCGCAGTGACCAGCGGCATCTCCTCGTGGAGCTCGAGCTGGATGACTCGGTTGTGCTCGCGCCAGTTCGTTACGACGACGGCCATGCACAACACCAGCGATACACACCTGTAGATACACACACGCGAGACCTATCACATCGACGAGCGTCTGCTGCTGAAGCCTATGAAGACAGCTTTGACCATCGCTATCCACGACATCCCAGCCAATGTGCAGCATTCGAAGAGGACGACCAGGTTTTCGAGACGATTTCAGCGCGAGGGGATAAGCGACCGCAATCAGCAAAACCGCGTGTGTCTGGTAGAGACAACGCAATGAAGAACTCGCGCTCACAAAGCACTTTATATCAAGACACAGCCACTATCCAAGCTCACAATGCACAGAAGAAGCTGCTCAGTCCGTACAAGCTGAAACAGAAAGTACTCAGCAGCCGGTATCACGTGGATTCGACACCAGATTCCACAGATCGCGATGGACGTCGCACAACTCGGAACCTAACAGTGAAAGAGTCGCCACTTGCGCTGCTCTCCAGCTCGCTACGCCAGAATGCGCAATGTCGTGACGAGCTCGTGGCTCAGCTGCAGCAGGAGGTATCCAGCAGTGCAGTGGGTATGTCCCATCAGGACAGATTTTCACCACCGCAGCTGTCACCACGACTCGTCAAGATGCTGAACACGCTTCGAAGCCTCTCGCTGTCGATTGTGGAGATGCAGTTGTACTTCCGAAAGGAGATCCCAACGAGTGTAGAACCCCCAGCTGGTGTCGCGCACCTCGAACGGGAGCTTCACGCGTACTTGCTTCAGATGATTTCTTCCGACCTGGATTTTCTATCCTGCTCTACGTCACTGATTCGGATATTCGATAGCAACGGTGTCAGCCTCGTTCGGAACCCGTTTGTAGAGGGGCTGTCCCTCGATTCGTCCGAGCTGCTGCTGTGTTCGTGCAACCAAATGTCTTCATCGTCGTACTCAAGTTCAGCCTTCTCATCGCCATGTTTATCGTCTCCGGCAGCTTCGTCATCGCTCTTCCAGCTTCTCGTTCACAAATTGGAAGCGTTTGCGCTTTACATGCGGAAACATGTGCCATCCTGGCAAGTGTTGCCGCCAGAACGAGTGGCGGTGGCACTACTGCATTTGATCGAGCTTGAGAATCGTGCCAACGCAACAAGACTGCTGCCCAGCTATCTACGGTCGTCCTCTGCTGCAAGCTCGAGTGCTGCCTTCTCAGATTACAATCGACTGGTCCAGGCTTCCAATCCAAATTTTGACGTGCATCGACAGCCTCCATCGCGCATACCGTTTGTTGAAACAGATGACAACATCGAGAAAGAGATTCCAGTACATCCTCGGTCCAGCTTCGTCGCTTGGCACACCGTTGAGAAGCAACATGAAGGAGAAACCAACACAGTCGTAGAGAGACCATCGGATACGAGATCTGCTCGGAGAACTTCTGTAGCGCCCTCTATTGAAGAGCCATCTACCCAATGGTCAGCTGAGGCCAAGCAGCAGAGCGCTGCGAGACCTTCTACAAAGAAGCGGAAAGGGTCCAAGTCTGAAGAAACTGTGGTTGCGGGTGAAAGACCAGTCGAAACAAGTTCGCCACGGCTAGAGAAGAGCAGTTCTCACGTTGCACGAGGTGAAAAGGCGAGTGACGCAAAGACGAGCGGTGACAATTACCACAAGAGCGAAGCGATGAGTTCACTCGGTGCTGTTGAACCACTTCAGTCTGTTAATAACATTGAAGATCGCAGTCGAAGCATTGAGCCAACCACCCCACTGGACTCGGACTCTGCTGAAGTGACGACATCGAATGCATCAGCCAGGATAGCAGCAACCTTGCCTGGTACTCGACTCAATGATCCAGTTTCAAAGGTCGCGACGGAATTGCAACTCGAGCAAAGGAGTGATCAGAGGAACAAGCCCCTGAGTTCGTGCAAAGTATCTGCACCAAGTACCGTCCGCACTGAAGCCGTGGAAGCGGATGTCGATCAGTCTGAAGAAGAATTGTCAGCTGAACGCTGCTGTCGGCACATTTCTTCACCACTTGTCGACAGCGACGACCGATCTGTGCAACGGGTGCCGGGCTCAATCGAAGACAACGTCGAAGACAGCAGGATTGTCAGAGACGTTGGAACTTCTGGCGAAGCACCCGAAGAAAGCATGTTTGAGTATTCATCGGAGACGACTCGCTCGATGTTTGCGTCAGCGTTGGACATGCTGCCGTCTTTCAGTGTGTTCGAGTCGACAGAATCTTTACTACCGACTTTGCTCGTGACCTCCAGTACTTCGCAAGCAGAACCTACACTCGTGAAAAGGTCAAGTAATGGCGAAACAAACCCAGAAGACGGTACGCTGCCAGGCGTTGCGACAGCCTTAGATGAGCTCGTCGTCTACGACTTTGAAGCAGTACCAGAGGACGAAGAATGGAAGGTTGACCATAACCCTGAAAGGCACCTTGCAAGCGACAAATCAGACACCGGCAGGACCAAGGAACCAGTGTTCGAGAAGATTTACGCCCTCTGTCGAGATGTTCAAGTTGCCGCACTTGACATGGGATACCACCTCGATAACCTCGTCGAAAAGGAGCACAACCACCGAAGCCCAGTTCAGTCACCACCAATCGTGCGACCCGTTCCGAGCTTCAATGAACCTCCACTGTACTTGGAGCGGGAACTGAAGATGCTGCGGCGGTACTTTCGACCATGGCGAGACTTTGCTTTGAAGCAGACAGAAGCGAAGCGAGCGCTGAGGCGGAGGACAGCGCTACGTCAGATTTGCCACTTCGTCTACGACTCACATCGAGCTCGGCAATTTGCTCAACTGGAGCTGGAGTCGTTGAAGCAAAACACGTCAACAGGGCAAATTCAGAGAGCCTGGGCGATTCACCTTTTCCACGTGCGTGTTATGCGGCAGAAAGCGGCCTTCCGATCGGCTCACATGGCTTTCAAGCGCTTCGTGTTCTACGTTCGGACCAGCAAATGCCGACGGCGGCGTGAGATTGCAAAAGAAAGAATCCATCGCTGGTGGCGGAGGCTCCGTGACGCTTTGAGGAAACAAGAAGCGGAGAGTGCACGTCGATTCCAACTTCAGCAGCGTCGTCATCAAGCAGCGAAAGAAGTGCAGTGCTTCTTTCGGGAAACCATTCTTCGCCAGCGACTCGCGTGTGTCACGGCTCAAAAGCAGCAGATTCTGTTCAAAAGCCAGCTCTTTTCTCTCAAGGCTCGTCAAGAAGAGGAGAAGCGTCGGAAGAAAGAGTCAAAGCGGCGTCGTGAAGTTGAAAGCACAATGCAACGTGCCATCAATGACCTGGAATCGAAATGGAAGCAAGCTGAAGGAGAGCGAGTCAGGTTGCTTAGCCACCACGAGCGTGTTCTTGGGCGGTATCACCATACGGAGGAAAAGAGAAGGCGGGAGCTGGCGCAGCTCAAGATATCCACTTTTCTCGACTCTTGTCTGCTACATCGCAAGATCAAACGGGTGGCAAGAGAGAAGGCTGACAATGAGGTGCAATGGCGTCGTGTTGCCATGGAAAAAGCAATGTTGGAGCGCGAGACTGAGCAGTGGCAAGCAAAAGACAAGCTGCAACTTCGTGTGCTGCATCGAAAACTGGCAAAGCTAGAGAACGAGAAGGCAGCTTTATCTGAAACCCAGCGAGTGCTGCTTGAAACACACAAGCGACGATCACAGCAATTGCACGAACACGTGGCTAGGACGACGATCAAGGCTTTCATTGACGCGCGTTTGCTCCAAGCCAAGTCAAAGAGAGAGAGGATAGAGCAACTACGAGTGCAAAGCGAGATCTTGGCAGCGAAGGACGAACAAGAGCGAATGGTTGGGGAAGAAATCGCCGAGCGCGATCGTATCGCACGAGCGGAGATGGAAGAACTTGAGAAGCTGCTGAATCGAGCCCAGCAAGACGTCAGCAGCCTCACTGTTCAGCAAAAGTGCCTGATAGCTGAGAAGAATTCAGAAGCTGCCGCTGCTCGCAAAGTGATCGAAGACATAGTTGCTGAAAAGAACCGTGTCGCCATTTCGAGGTGGTTGTCGGAGCAGATTCGCACGTCGAGAGAGAAAACAAAATTTCAGCGAGAAAAAGCGGAGCTCGCGCTCGCAGTTGAGTTGGAACGGCAAGGACGACTGGAGATTGAGCGAGAAAAGGAACTGGTGCTTCGGAAACGAGAAGAAGAGAAGCGATCTCAGCAAGTTCGAGACAATCTCGCCTCACTGCAAAAGAGAAAATCCCACATGCAGCAGCAGCTTATTGCTCAGAAGCGACAGCGAGAAGCTGCTACCAGCACAATCTGTTCTTTTGTCGAGCGGCGCGTTCAAAGCTCACGCAGAGTGCTTGCTGACCAAGGGCGTCGACTTCAAGAAGAGAAGAAACAACAATACGACCTGCAGCGTCAATTGGAGCTTCAGCAGTATCTGGTTGCTGCAATTGTCGATATGCGATTCGTGGCCGAGAAGCTTGCGAAGGTGAGCATCGAATCAGCAGCGTCTTCCATCAATCGCATAGCTACTCTGCTTCATCGCAAGCATACTCGTCTGCAGCATCTAAAGCGCAACGCATTTACCAGAAAGATTCAGCGTTGCTGGCAGTTGTGGAGAATAGCACAGCAGCGGCGAAAGCTCGAGCAGGAGAGAACCATCCGGGCTCAAGCCTTTCGTCAAAAGGCATGTGCTCGGAAAATCCAATGCTGTTGGCGTCGATGGCAGCTGAAGCTACTGCAAATACGACTGCATCTGAAAGAGCTCAAGAGATTAGAACGAGCTGCTCTCATTCGTCACCATTGCTGTGCTCGCAGAATCCAGAGATGGACGAAACGAATGCTTGCGAAGATGCAATATCAACGAGCTGCGGAAGCAGAGCAGCGTCGACAAGCGCAGAAAGCTCGACAAAACCAGCTTGAGCGGATTTGCAAACGCGCATCGGCTAAAAAAATCCAGCAACAATGGAAGAGATGGCGTGTCGAAGCAGAAGAGCGTCGAAAAGCTGCAGAGCAGGTTGATAACCAGTGTCTTGAGGCAGAGCTTGTGAGACTCACGACAGCAGATCAGATGCGTCGACATACATGTGCTCGAACGATCCAACGAACGTGGCGAGCAATAGTGAACGAGCGTCAAAAGATTGCCGAGCGATTAGCAAAAGAGTGTCGCGAGGCGGAAGCGGCGAGACTCCTGCAAGGAGACAAAATGCGTCGGCATGCTTTCGCCCGGAAGATTCAGAGACAATGGCGAAAGTGGCGAATGGCAGCGAAGGAACGGCAAAGAGCTGCGGAGGCATTGGCTAGACGGTGTATTGAAGTGGAGACAGCAAGATGCGCGCGGGCAGCCAGTATGCGCCAGCGATTTTGCGCGCAAACGATTCAGAGGAACTGGCGGAGATGGCGAATAAGCATGAAAGAATGCGAGACGGCTGTGAAGACGTTGGCCAGACAGTGTCTTGAGACTGAGACAGCGAGATACGCGCAGGCAAATAGTATGCGCCGTTATGCAAATTCTCGCAAGATCCAGAAAAAGTGGCGGCAGTGGCGAATAACTGTGAAGGAGCGTCACACTGCTGCAGTGGCGTTGGTTCACCAGTGTCTTGAGACGGAGATAGCAAGGTATGTGCAGACAGAAAGTTTGCGTCGACACGCGAGTGCTCGGAAGATCCAGCGAAAGTGGCGAGTGTGGCGTATTGCAGTGAAAGAGCGCCGACGAGCTGCGGTGAAGCTGGCTAGCGAGTGTCTCGAGGCAGAAACGTCGAGGCTTGCGTATTCAGAGAGTCTGCGTCGACGAGTGTGTGCTCGAAAGATCCAGCAGCAATGGCGGAAATGGACTGAAGTGTGTCGACATGCAGAAGTAATATCTGCTGAGCTTGACAGGATTCACCGAAGGGTCTGCGGTCGGCGAATCCTTCGAAAATGGCGGGAGTGGCGAAAGAAATGTGAGGATATCCGTGTTGTCAATGCTGCAGTCTTGATCGAGACCGTCTGGCGTGGCTACTACACCCGACAGCAGTTTGCCTGCGTGAAAGAGTCGAAGCGGCACGAAGAATCCCGATTATTCGAGTTGAGACTCAGTGGATTTGCACGGAAGATTCAGCTTTGCTGGGGTCAATGGCTGAAGCGAGTGTGGAAGGTGAGACGAGCTGCCGTGAAACTACAGGAAGACAAGCTTATCCATGGCGCAAAGAACGCGAGCACGAGGAAGCTCATCAAATCAAGACAAGAAACTGCCGCAGTTGTCATTCAATCACGATGGGCTGGGTACCGGTGCCGAATCATTTATGTCGGCGTTCGCAAACACCTTCTTGAGGCGTTCATTCATGTGGGAATGACAATCCCAAGGCACAATGACGAGGCTTCCAACGAGAATGCAAGCCCCCAATCAGGTGTAAAAGAAGCTCAAGAGAACGTCCCAGTGGAAAGTTCCCGAACGAGCCAGGCAAGCCGACTTGGCTTCCGCCTTGAACTTCAGCAGTGGGTGTGCCATCAGCTTCCAGCTATTCTGGCAGATGGGATTAGCGCCGCCGAACGCCTGAATTGCGCCGCTCACATTGTACAGCGCGCTTATCGAGGCTTCCGCAGCCGACAGCGTCTACGCTTTTGCATCGAGAGACCAACAGGAACTACTGCTGACAAAGAGGACGATCTGCAGTTCTATTTTGCGCGTGGTCGAGCGTGGATGATGACCAAGAGCTACAGTGGAGTTCGTCTGCGATTCGACTCGTTGATGACTAGGAAACTGCTGTTGATGTTCGACCCCGGAGCGCATACTGCTGTTGAGCTTCAAGAGGCGATGGAGGAAATCGCTGCAGACGTGCAACCGATCTTCCAGAACGCAATGAACGTACTTGCGACTCCAAAATACCATTCCGACGCCATGAATCAGGACATCGACGTGGATGAGATGGACCTTCCTGGATTCTGCGTACTTACACGAAAAATGGGGCGAATCCGGTCGATGCACAAGCGAAGCCAGGGATCGCCAGTCTCTCGAGCCTCACTTCCCAAGCTTGCTCAGCAGGAATGCGTGGAGCTGACTATCTTCGATGCAGTTGCAAGTGCATCGGTCGAGGATGCCCAGTTCCTGCTTGGCCAAGGAGTTGATCTTGCAGCAGCGTTGGATCCGGTATCAGGCCGAGGTGCGCTGCACATGCTCGCATTTTGCACCGAGAGTTATCGTTTTCGTCTGGAGATGCTCGAGTTCCTGATCAACCGAGCTCACGTGAGCGTGAACGCAATGGACGATCATGGTGAGACGCCGCTCATGCTGTTTGCTGTCCACGGGCATTTGGAATTGATGCGAAAGCTGATCGCCAATGGCGCTGACTTGTCGATCACGAACAAGAAAGGGCAAAACGTTCTTCATCGAGCATGCGAACACGACCAGGTTGAGGTCTGTGGGTATCTTCACGAGAAGTTCAGTCTTTTCAGTGGCAGCAATGCGTCGGAGCTGGTCATGTCGCATGGAACTCTCTTTCTCCATGATGCTGACCCCAGCGGCCGCTATCCACTGCATATTCTAGCGGAGAAAGGCTTTGTCGAGTGTGCCAAGCAGCTTATCTTTCCAACTGAGGACCCACTTCAGAAGCAATGTTGTCACTCGCTTCTGTGCCAACGCGATGCCGATGGACGAAGCTCCCTCCACTTAGCGATCCTCTTCGGCCATCTCGACATCATGACCCTGCTACTCGAGAACACCTCTGATGGATGGATCGATCATGCCGACAGACTGCGACGCTCACCAGTGCATCTGTGCGTGGACTCTGTAAATGCCGTTCAAGTGATCTCGCTCCTTTCCGATCGTGCTGCAAACATGATTGCAACAGACGAGCGTGGGGACACTCCGCTGCACTACGCGGCACTATCTGGTCGAGTGGCAGTCCTCCAAGCCCTGCTCGACTGCGGTGCAGATCCTTCTGCGGTAAACAATGACTGGGAGATTCCGGCTCAAGTCGCAGCAACATTCGGGCACTTTGACTGCTCTCGCCTGTTGCTGAGTGCACAAAAGCAGCGTGACGGAGTGGATCAAGACCTCTTGTCCCTCGAAGCAGAGCTGGAACATCAGCAGGCGTCGGGAAAGTCCTACTACTACAAACCGCCTTCACCAACTGCTTCGATGATCCCCACAGAAGGCAGCTCAGCCCGATGCGAGACCTCCGCGAGAGTCGGCTACTGGGAAGAATTGCACCAAGAAGTGCAGCTCGTGGAGGAAAGCGGGAACTTTTCCTCGGAAGACGAAGGTTTCTTGGATCAAGACGACGATGGAGAAGCCGACCAAAACGATTTCTAGCTCACCAGCTAAAAGGCAATACCATTGATCACCATCAATGCAGGTTTGCTATCGCATCTTGGTCTTTTGCATTCATGTTTTACGGACTTCGACAATTTCAGGAGTAAGCGATGCTTGAAGACTCACATGATAGAGACATTTCAGATGGAGCTCTTGTCGGCCGCAGCTCGCTTTCGACGATATGCGGTCTGTACAGTGTTCCTCAGCAGCATGGAGACGGTCATGGGACCGACGCCACCGGGCACAGGCGTAATGGCGTGCGCGACTTTCGACGCTTTTTCATAGTCAACATCCCCAACGAGACGGTACCCGGCAGCTTTGCTCGCGTCGTCCACGGCGTTAATGCCCACGTCGATGACCGTAGCTCCCGGTTTGATCCAGTCGCCGCCCACAAAGTGCGCGCGGCCGATCGCTGCAATGAGAATGTCGGCTTCCAGCACGCGAGCTTTCAGATCCTCTGTCCTGGAGTGGCAGATCGTGATCGTGGCATTGTGATGCAAGCACAGCATCGACACGGGGAGTCCAACGATCTGGCTGCGTCCCAGCACGACGACGCGCTTGCCTTCGAGTGGGATGCCGTACGTGTCGAGCAGCTCAATGCAACCTGCGGGCGTGCACGGGATATTGAAGTCGACATCTTCGTGGTTGCCGCTGTCCTTCTTCTGGTGCTGAACCGCTTTCTTCGTTGCAAACTGGAAGAGCGCGGCGTGGCTCTCGGGGTGCAGCCCGTCGACGTCCTTCTCCGGTGCGACGGTCGCGAGAATCGCGTCTTCGTCGCAGAAGCTCGGCAGCGGCAGCTGGACGATGATGCCGTCGACATCTTCGCGCGCGTTGAGCTTCTGGATCGTGTCCAAGAGCTCTTGGATCGTTTGCTTTTGCACACGTTCATCCAGATCCACGATGTCCTCGGGCACGGGGATGTGCACTTTCCAGGACTCGATGCCCACAGCCGTGCACGCGCGCTGCTTCATGCGTACGTAGGTGGCCGAGTCCTTGCGCGCGCCTACGACGACCACTGCAAGCCCCACGCGGCGGTCGTGCTGCTCGAGAAACGCCGCGCACGCGGGCGCGAGCTCGTCCTGCTGGATCTTGGCGCTCGTGGCCTTGCCGTCCAGCACGATGGCGCGGCGCTGAGCAGAGTCGGTCATACTGAGAGATCAGTGAGTTAAGGTGTCTGATGTTGTTGTACCGGGAGCGGATGGAAAATCGCGAATGAACGTGCGGCCGAGGGAGCGAGCGTCTGTGAATGCGAGTGGGACTCCTTCGTCGTCATCAAGAACGCCACCGCATGTCAGGTTGAGCTTCGACAAGAACAACACGCATTCAGCAGGTCCCTTTCCAAAGCGATATGAAATATATCGACTTTAGGAGGGTTGATAGAATGAAGGTCTGCGCAATTTCAATGGTCGTTTTACCTCCAAAATCATTATGATTGTGATTCCAATAGCCTTTGGTGTAAAACATGAAAGTACTAGAATGTTGACTTCTTCATTTACTATCCTTTCATCAATGTTCACATTACGATCAAAATCAAATCAAAACCTGGTTGGGTTTCTTGATGAAGCAAACTTACACCCAACCAAGCGAACCCAAGTCTGAACAAAGATTGCAAACGTGTTGCTGGCATCGCTACTGGCATTCTCTTGAGCTCGCAACACACCCACAAAAGTGATGCTGCTTGCGATCACTTCTTCCATATTACGATTGTAGCAAAGTTGGCCTCGTGGTTGCAGTTGCCTTCGAGGTTTCGATGATCGGATCTCGCTCACTCACCGCCCACAGAAGCGATGGCTCGGTGTGGGCGAAAAAGCCACCCGTAAGCTCAGAAATGAGCTGCTCGCCACGGGGTCGGTGAACGCATGCAGGAAGCTCATACCTTCCTGCTTCACACGATTCTGCATGCACCATAATCTGTTCAATACATCCATGCCCACTAGTAGTATTCTGCGAACTTCACAAATGGCTTCACTCTTTGCTCCTCGCAAAACGCCACAGAAGGCGTCGCTTCTAACGGCTGTGGATACAACGCCCCAATGCACACGACTGACTGGCTCACTCGCTCACAAACTCGTTCATTCCAACAGCAACTTCCAGCTCTCAACACAAAACCCCAATGCCGGACGGCCTCTCTCTCGTGCAGGCGATGCCGTCCAAGCCCAACGTCATCCTCGGCATCGCGCTCACGTGCGTCGCCAGTGCCGCGATCTCCATCGGCGCGCTCGTGAGCTACAGCACCCGCTGGTCGCGGTTCTTTGATCAGCGCGCGCTCGTGATCGCCCTCGGGTTCGCATCTGGCGCAGTGCTGAGCTGTGCGACAAGTGAGCTGCTGCCAGAATCCCAGCGGTCCTTTGCGCTCTTCATGCAGCAGCGCAATGCCTCCTCACCATCGGACAAAGTAAGCACGAGTGCGTCGTTCATGGCTGTGTGCGCATTTGTGCTCGGCAATGTGCTTACATGGGCTCTCGACGCCGTGTGTCAGTGCTGGGCGACGTTGCACTTGGCGCGACACCACAGTAATGCGAGTAAGGAGAACAAGAATGCCACACCATGCGACGACTTCTTTCGCCACAAGGTGAACGAAGAAGCGAGAATTCAGAACCTCGTGGCGGCTTCGCCCGGAGCGTTGAGCTGCTCCAGCAGCGGAATGTACCACGTCGGCATCGCGAAGATCATGGGCTTTGCGGCCCAGAACTTCCTATGTACGCATGTGCATGAATAGAACCGTCCAAGGGCTAGCTAGTACTCGATTGCACTGACTGACATTGTTGCTTATTCAGTTGGCGCTGCTCTGTCGATCGGCACCATCGAAGGAAGAGCTCTGGGCGTCTCTCTTGGAGTCGCAATCGCGCTCTTCAACCTCTCAGGTACGCCACCAGTTCCTTCTCTATGCTTGTTGAGCTGACAGGAATCCTAAACTCACCTTTGACACATGTTCACAGAGGGCATGGCGCTCGCGAGGCTCGTGACGAACGCGTCGGGCATGCGCTGGTGCGCCGTCCAGTGGTGCGTCGTCTCGTCGTTCTCGCTGCCGCTGGGCGGATCGCTCGCCGCCTACGTCGTAGTCATGACAACGACGCTCCCTCCGCTCTGCACTGGTGCTCTCTTTAGCGTCGTGAGCGGCATTCTCGTGGGGATGTGCGTCACGCAAGTGCTCCCGCTCTGCTTCACGAACGAGCCCCGGCAGACTCGACGCATTTCTGCGAGCGTCCTCACTGGTTTCATCTTCCAGGCAGCCGCACGAGCGACGCTGCTGCTCACTGTTATCGGCTAGAGCTGAAGCATTCAGCTCATCGTTCTCTATGTATCTTCGCGTCATCTCCATTTCATATTTGCTACGTAGTTATCTAAGGCTCTCATCGTATGAGTAGCCATGTAGCTAGAGTTTGTAGTAATTTCTCAGCATGCAACTATGCAACTTCAGACTCATGATTCTACGTGACAAAGACTTTCGGGAGCGCGAGCAATGCGGTGCCTAGGACAACGCCGAGCACGAGACCGTAGGATCTGCCGCCAGCACAGGCGCACGCAGTTGGGAGGATCTGCGCCACGCCGACAGTGGTGAGTGCGCCCGCAGCCATCCCAGAGAGGAAAACATGCGAGTGTGCGCCTCTATCGTCTCGCAGAAGCAGACTCCAGGCGACCAGCGAGCCCAGGATTCTGCCCATTGGAGACAAAAGCGACCAAAGGAGGCCGCGCACGTGGCTGCCGCTCGCAAAGTAGATCGACGACGCGAACGCTTTCCCGTCTGCGAATGTTCACAAGAGTTTACAACGGCCAGTAGTCAGCACCATACAGGGTTGACAGAAAGAAGGCCGCAGTGAAGCCGATTCTCTCACCTGGGATGCTGTGAAGCACGACTGCAAACGCCAGCACTTCGCTCAGTGGAAAGTGGTTCATCGCCGCGATGTAGATAATCGATCCAGCTATAGTCACCCAGTGACCAAGAGAGCGAAAAGTCATATCAGCCTAGGTTGAGAATGATTAGTATAGAGAAGCCATTAGGTACCTGGCATGTGGTACAGCACAATGGCGATCATACTGATGAGGCTCGCGCGAACGTGCGCTGTGGACTCAGACGTTGTCGGTGGATCTGAGAACGCATCACCCTTCGAGTCATTGCTCAGTTTCATATCCCACGGTCGGTCAGTCGACTGCAGCACGTTAAAGTCCACGGCAGCCGAGCTGTTCAGGCCAAAGTCGTCATTCTCGGCATCTGTGGTCGCACTGGAAGCACGAACATTGATGACGCTAAGACCGATGCGGTGCAGCGAATCGTCCGAGACCTCTCCGCTCTCTCGCTGAGCAGGCTGTTCTGCATAACACGCTGACGCTGCGGCCGTGAGCTTGTGCACCACCATGTTCACACCAAAGAGCAGCAAGCTCCCTGCTGCAAAGCTGGTGGTCGCGAGCAGGTGGCTCATGCCTCTCGCGGTCTCTGGAGAGATCTCGTCACTCTCGCCATGCTCCTCGAGCACGAGCTGCTCGAATCTGGACTGAACAAGAGGTAGCAGGTCGGCGACACTGCCGCTGATGAAGACGAACGCGGACGTGGAGAACGCGAGCATGAGAGCGAAAGAGGAGAGACTGCTGGTTCTTGAGGAAGCAGCAAGCTTGGTGCTACAGCAGAGAAAGAGACCGCCGGCTGTGAACGCGACGCCTGAGCACAGTGAGAGCAGGAGTGCTAGCAGCGCTGTGTGGTAGCTGGAACTGCTCGTGACGTCGATTGTCTCGTCCGTCATGATGCTCACGCTGACGCAATGGAGACTGGAGACTGACCTCTGCCACGCACGACAAGAGTGAAATAATGATACCACTCACGAAGCACGCGGCTAAGAACGCGCGAATCAAATTCTGATCACGAATGTGGGTGCACTCGTTGAGGAAGGAACGTTCGTGCAGCTGCAGACACAGGCGGGGGTTTTGCTATTGAGAGGGTGTCGCTTGAGAGCAACCGACATCCTCGGTTTCAAAGCTCACGTATGCATTTTTGATCGACTGTGAGAACGAGCCACCTGTATGCTTCGAGCACTTGTCTGTGGGCCTGGAGATAACGAGAGCTGGCTGGCTACTTCTGTGGCTCACAGCGAGCGCATGCGATCGTGCTGCGCTTTGATTTCCTCAGCTGGTCGAGCTGAGCTCATCGAGCCAGCCAAGTTGAAGAGCTCATGGCAAACATCATACTTATCAAGAACACCTTTCTGATTGGCCTATATTAAGAATAGGCGATTATGATTGGTCAATGTAAATAGATCCGGATGTCTGTTATGGTTTCAGTCGGTATTTCCCCAAGAGCTCATTTCCGGTCAGTATTTGACATCAAGAAGCGCAGGATGGCGCTGCTTGAGCTCTTCCGCTTCTGCCTGCTGGCGCTCACGGACGCCGCGATGGTACCTGCGCTCGGCGTGATGAAGCGCAACCACCGGCACTTTGAGCTCTTCGTCGGCGTCTTCCACCTCTGCATCTCGTTCTGCTTCAATGCGGCCGAGGCTTTCCAGGAGCAGCTCTTCTTGCGCGAGCTCCAGTGGCACTTCATCTCGGACGTGCTCTCGATCACCTACTTCCTGCTGCTCTGCGTACACCTCATGGGCTTCAAGAATGAGGATTGCAACATCGTGCTGCGCTACGTGGCGTTTGCATTCGCGTGGCTCATGAAGTCCAAGGACGGCTGGGACTCGACCGTCTACGAGGTGCTGCTTGTCGCTAGCTACCTCGCGGGCGTCGCCTACCGCCGCGTGCTCTCGACAGACAAGTCGATCGCGCCCATCAACAAGGAGAAGGCCAAGCTCGCTCTCATCTTCCTACTACTGGCGGCGCTCGCGGGTGGGGTCCCTATTTACTTTGGTGGCAAAGGAGAGCAAGCTACTGCAGACAATGATGGGGAAGAAGCGAGTGCGCTGAGTGGTGTGGGATTCGTCAAAGGCTGCATGCACATGCTGGGCGGCGCCGCCTTCTACTACGCGTGGCTTGCGGTGCCGTGCCTCGACTCAAAGAAGACGGACCTCATGCCAACCTACAGCAACTACGTGTGAGAGCTCTGCTGTTGGCAGAAGAACGCGTAGAGCGTCTCGATGGGCTGGACGTCGTCTTCGCAGCGGATCTGAGTCATCGAGGTGCATTTTAACATCCACAGAAATACATACAACACTGTTAGTAGCTCACCAAAGGAGTACCATGGAGCAAGAGGCTCACCTTGCGCTGCTTAGCGTGCTCAAAGTACTTGTTGTAGAGCTCCAGCTGCACATGGAGCAGTAGCAGGAGCCTGACTCGATCGCTGTCTTTCTGTTGCTGTAGTGACGACGTAAAGTTCGCCTTGTTGACTGCTGTGCGCTCCAAGAGGAAGAGTTTGAGCAGCGCATAGGCCTCAAAGGCGCAGTAGAGCTCCGTTGAAACCTGCTCCTGCTGCTGCAGCTGTTGCTGGGACTGTTGTCGGAGATACCTCTTCAGTGCTGTTTTCTCCTGCTGCAGCTGGTCGTCCGTCCAAAGCTGACACCCGAGCACGCGCTTGCAATAGGCAGCATACTGGACGCTGGCCTCGTCGCCGTTCTTCTCGCACTTGGATGGAGTCAGCAATAGAGCTGGCAAAGCTTCCGGCCGGCTGGTCACATTAGCCTCCACCTGCTGCTTGAGTTTATCTTGAAGAGACTTACTTGCTGGCTCTTGGAAGAGAACGCAGTGCACTGTGTGGAGCACCAGCGCATCCAGCACCGTCCACTTGTCATCTTGGTTGTGCACCTGAGGCATCATGCATTCCTGGGTCTTATTTTTTTATTAGAAGCAGAGCTGAGCAGATCCTGAAAGGTCAGCGAGGCGGCTTCTCGTGTGTGGTCGCTTGGATGCTACTGGTTCAAACAAGCACCTGTCACACAAGACAATCCCACTTCGAGCGAGCGAGCCATGTCCAAGGCGCAGAAGAAGGACGACGTGTCGGTCGGCGCGCTCCGGATCGTGTACCAGGACACGTCCAAGGAGCTCGAGGAGCTCATCCTCACGAGCGCAACGAACGCGCTCAAGGCGCTCTACAAGGGCGAGAAGAACCACTTCACCGAGGTCGCGCAGCAGATCAAGAAGGAGGTCGAGGAGCTCGAGACTGGCGCGTGGCACGTCATCGTCGGCAAGTCCTTCGGCTCCTTCGTCTCGCACGAGGTCAAACGGTGAGATGCACATTCTGCTGGTGTTGATCATGCTGGTCCTATGGTCCTGATTTCGATACTGACGATCTTGCCGCTTGCTTGTGTGTCTTGGGAACGTAGCATGCTGTATTTCTTCCTTGGACAGATCGGCTTCCTCGTCTATCGCCATGGATAGCACGACCACATTCCTTCCAGTGTTAGTGCGTTAAATAATGTTGCTATTTACCTTCTCTCTTGTCGTCGACCTTGTCGCATTTGTTGCTCGCTCATTTCTCATCGCAGCCATTCGTAAGCGTATTTATTTGCCACTCCAGTCGTTCCAGTCCTCTGATCAGTGCCGCTTCGTATGTTGCTCTCACAGCACTGGCGTAGTCGTTCTGTATCAGACTGCCAGCTTGGCCTTGGTCTTGGAGAGCCGCTTGATCAGCTCAGTCGCTGCCTGGCCAGGATACAGCTGACATTCGGACTGCGCACGATGACTATCTGTAGTGCCCGTTGTTATTATGCTGTTGTTGATGTGACTGCTGCCTCTGCTGACCTGACGACGAAGAAGAAGCGGACGCCGACTGGTGCTGATTGAACCTGCGCTTGAGCTCCTCGCGCACTGAGGTCGTGTACTGCACGATGCGCACGATCTCGTTCTCGCGCTCCTCCTTCCAGCTCGCGATCGACTGCTCGTTCAGCTGGATCGACTGATTGATCGTCGACACGTTTTGGTGGAACACGTTCGGATTCATCGCGTTCGCCGAGTCAAGCGTCATGGCCATCTGCTGGTGCAGCGTCGCGACGTTGTTCGCATACAGTGTGATCTGCTGCGAGAGCTCGACGCACTTCTTGTGGCTCGCGGTCGCAACCTGCGGGATATCGCAGAGCGTGTCCATGCGCAGCCGCCTGACTTTATTCAGAATACTGTTCGACTGGACGATCAGTGCAACCACCGCGGTCAGACGATTCGCCTGGGCTTTCAGGAGCATGCATTGCTGCTGCTTGAGCGTCCCGGACAGCTGCTGAGCAGCCTGGATGTTCTGTGCCGAGACCTGCACGATGTGCGCATTGAGCATCATGATGTTTTGCTCCATGTTGACTGTATACAAGTTGATCTGGTAGTAGCGGTCGTACAGGATGTCTTCCATCGGGTTCGCCATCCAGTCCGAGGTCGCTGTAACGAGGTGATTGCTTGCCGCGGTGGCCATCGCAGCGGCGGATGGCATCCCCATGTGCTGCATGTCACCTCCGGTGTTGTTGTTGTCCATCGCGAATCCGTTGACACCACCGCCATTCGCAAACTGCATGCTCCCCATTGAAGTGTGGACCCCTCCTGCGCCCATAGCATTCGTTGTTGCCGCTGTTCCGCCGCTGTTGCTTTCGAAATAGTCCCAGCCGTTCATTGAAGAGCGAGGAGACGGTATCGCGGTCGTCATTGGCACAGCAGACACTGCTGGCGGCAGGTACGACGTCGTGAAGGTTTCCGTCACCACTGGCGACTGCATCATCCCATTCATTCCCGAGTCCACGTCAATGACCGTGGAGCTGTTCTCGGTCTCATAGGCGCTCGAGCTGACCACTTGGCGGATTCCGAGACTGTGCAGCCCAGCGCTCACGGTTGGGGTGGAGTAAGCATTCCGATTCGATCGGTTGTAGGGCTCAATAGCCATCGACTGCGACGTAGCAACCTGCTGCGGCCGATGCTGCTGCTGGGTTTGACTTGGCATCCTTGTAAAGCTGGAGGAACTGCTCGCACTCGCTGTAGAAGAGCTCGACGATGTCGGGACTGCAGACTGAACAGCTCCTCTTGAAAGCGAGTATCCGTTCTGCTGCAACTGAACCTGAGCGTGGGAGGCAATCTCAGCCACCTTCTGCTGCCTTTGTGCGTCCATGTATTGGACCCGCTGCGCTTGAGCCTGAGCCGCCCAACTGGCAGTCGCTCGAGCAGCGCTATTTGCTTGTGTACTGACTGATGCTGATGTTGACACTGAAGCAGGTGCAGCGGCGACTTTTTGGTTGGAAGTGACAGACCCGAGGCTTCCAAACGTTGCTCGAGCCGCTTTGTATATGCGCGCGGCTTCGTCAGACTCGGAGTCGGAATCCACCAGAATGATGTCAATGTTCGTCAGGTCCCGCTTCCGCTTCTCCCTCGATTCACGCGCAGTCTGGAGCTCCTTCTGGTTCTCTGATAATGTCGACGATGGCATACTCTCGTTTTGTGATACTGCAGCTGAAGAAGACGAGAATGACGAAATCGCACCTGCAGAATTTGACGTGGCTACTGCTGCTGTGGTGATGGCCTTGTGTTGCTCCAGAGCAGTACTCTGCGCTTCGCGAAGCTCCGTTTTCGCTGTCGTCACTGCTGCGGCACCTGCTGCGAGCATCTTTGCGATGGACAACTGGAACTTCTTCGACCCGTTCGCCTTCGAAAGCATGGAACCAGATGCGCCTAGTATGTTTCAGATACACGTGAGGATTCGAGGAAAGCACCGCATTGAGGACACGAACAGAGCTCGAAAGAGCGACACTTGTGTACCTTCCATGGGATACTTGCGGTGCTGCTGCACCTTTGGCAAACTGTGGATCGCATCAAAGCACGGCGTGCAGAACGACAGGTCACAGTCTGCACAGTAAAACACGACGCGCTCCAGCTGGCATTGCGGACAACCTGAAGGACATCAGATAGAGAATATTCAGTGTATGCAAGCCGAGAGATCAACATGTAAACGACGAGCTACGTACTTGACATCACGCTTTGTCGATGCCGTCGCTCTTCCAGCGTCCTATGGGTTTCGTCAGAGCACGCAGAGCAGACCGTGACGTTGTGTATCCGACAGTCGGCGTCCAGGCACCGCTGATCGGCAGGCGTGTGCTTCCCATTCGTAGCACATAGGTGGCATCGCGGAATCGCCAGCGCTGCCGGTACGAGAGAAACTAAGAGGTCAGCAAAAGTATCACGCGCACATAGTAATCGCAATACGCAGAGCGTACGAACCGTCGACCAGCTCGTCCTTCTTCTCCTGCAGCTTCTGCATGACGTTTGAGATCGCACCGGCCCAGCTGGCTTTCACTTCAGTGGTAACGCTCGTCTTGGTCTCTGGCACATTCGAGTCATCGGCGTTGCTCGTATCAGCCGTCGTTACCTTCGTCAGCGCTGCCCCTTGTGACGCCAATGGGATATCCACCGGTTCTTCCTGTCCCGGCCCTTCGTCATTACCGCACTCTTCTGTATCTGCTGGCTGGGCTTTAGACAGCGACAGGTCTTCTGCTGGTTCTAAAATTGTGGGCGCGTCGTCATTTTCAGATGCTGAGGAGGGCGGTTCCGGCGGCAAAATCTCGTCCATTGCGGCGTCTTCGCCCGTGTCCTCGTTCGCAGTTACTACCGCTGCCTGCTGCAGCTGCTGATGTAGGATGTGCATGGTGTCCTCATTCGCGTAGGACATCACGACGGGCGTGGGGACCGCATCGCCGCCGTCGCGCACGCCGCTGGCTGCCTCCTGCATCATGGTCATCGCGTTTTTGCAAAACTAATGTGGACGCGCGAAAAAGCCCGCGCTGGTGTGGTCCACGCCAAGTCGAAAAGCATTTTAGAATTTTATTGTACGCTCATTGGACAAAATATAAAAAATATGCTAGTTAGTTGCGTTGATTGGTCAGAATGCGAAAAGTTGCAGTTGACTTTTCTAGAACGCGTGTAACGAGAGCAGCAATTGGAATGCGCCATTCGCCTCAGAAGATCCACGGAACGCGAGCGGAGTTGACGACGATGGCGCGCAATGACAGCACCTTGAGCGACGAAGTGGCTGAGCTGCAGCAGTTGCTGGCGCAGACTAAGGCACCGGGCAACGTGCGCGACCTCACGCGGCTACTGACCGAAAAGCAGCAGGCGCTCGCTGACTCGGCAGTTGATGCGGATGTGCCAATGGAAGACACTGCTGCTACTGCTGGAACTAAGGATATGCAGATGCCAGTGGCTTCAGTGCCGTCACCTGTGAAGCAACCGGCTGCGGTGCATGCTGTCAAGAGCGAGGTGGATGACTTGAACGTGTACACGGAGATTTCGCGCTTTGGCTGGGAAGATGAAGGTACGAACAGACTGATCGCATGTTGCTACCACGAAGACCTTCTGTTTGTGATGCGCTATGCTAATGCGCTGCTTGGTACGAATGATGTTAGGCTACGGAAAAGACAAGGTGTCGGTATACGTCATGTCTGGCATCGACGGCGTCGGTGACCTCCCGAAAGAAAATGTGACGTGCAAGTTCACGAAGTCGTCGTTTGATCTCAAAGTAATGGTTATTTGGCGTATTGGTGTTTCACTGTCGATCCTTTCTTCTGATGCGATTGTTTGCTTCTGTGTGTGATCATTAACAGATTCTGGGTTTGCACGGCAAGAATTATCGGTAAGGCATGCACGAACGCGCACGTACTCTTGTTGAATCTAACGTGTCATTGACAAATCGCCACTTCCCATGTTCATGCAGGCTCATGAAGACGTACCTGGACAAGGACATCGTTCCGTCCAAGAGCTCGTTCCGCGTGAAGAAGAACCGCGTGGCGATCTCGCTCTGGAAGGCGGACAAGAACCACTCTTGGATGAACCTGACCGATAAGAACCCGGGCAAGTCGCTCAAGCCAAGCCCCAGCGACCCGACCGCCGGGATCATGGACATGATGAAGGTGAGTCGTCACTATTGTGCACAATCAACTATTTTTCTTGTGGTGACATGGTCGACTGATCGGCTGCGCTTTTGTGTCTCATGTAGAATATGTATGATGAGGGCGACGATGAAATGAAGCGCACAATCGCCAAAGCCTGGACCGAGAGCCAACAGAAGAACGCTGCCGCTGAATTTTAGTCCAACATTCCTAGATGCAAGCGAACGTAACGGTATCGCGATTGCACAGCTGGTTGTGCGTGGCTTGCTCACTGTGTGTACAAATGTATTGTGCGCAGTTGGTATTCTATACATGCATGAACTTGAGTTCTCTATCTTATGCATCTTCTTGCTCTTCTTCTGCGACTCGGATCTCGATGATCTCTTCGCCGAGCGTCACGACGTACACGTCGACGCTCTCGAGTCCTTTCTGGATCTGCTTGAACTCCTTGCTCTTCTTCTTGACCTGGAAGGTCTCGCACGTGGCGCCAGTGGTCTCGTTAATGAGCGAAAGGTACCCGTCGTCCTCATCCAGACCCAGTACGCTCCACTCGACTGGCTTAGGCACTTCGACGCCTGCTTCCGCCGCGAGCGCATCGGGGACAATGCCGATGAGCTCGTTGTACCACTTCATCAGGCGCTTCTTCTGCTTGGTGCCCATGACGTTGAAGGGCATCGCGAGTCCGTCCTTCACGACACCGAACACGGCCTCTACGAGCTGCTGATCGTCGCTCGTCTGCACCGGCACGCGCTGCTTGCTGAGCGTGACGTAGGCCGCGACCGCATCCACGAGCTTCTGCTGCGCGCTGTCGCTGAAGCGCGACGCCTGGTTATTCTGCAGGAAGCGCGACATGGTGCGCAGTTCCTTGTGGATCTTGTTGAACGTGCTTGCGAGCCGCGCCGCGTCGGCCGCCGCCGCTGAGCTTCTGATGAGCTCCTGCCCGTCTTCCCAAAATTTGATGCACCGTGAGTCCATTTTGCAAACTTCTATTGGCGCCAATTTTGTGCATTGGAAAGTTTCTACTGTATATGCTCGATAATCTCCGATTTCGGCACACAGCCACTGCCAAATTGACACACAAGCCAAGACACGAAGAGCCAAGATGAGCGACGACCTGTACGGCGACCTGGACACGTCCACGAGCGCGCTCGAGAAGAAAGAGGCCGTGGACCTACAGCGCAAGGCCGAGAGCGAGAGTACGGCACTGCGCAGGGAGCTCGCGCAGCTGCAGAGCCAGAACCGGCAGCTCGGACAGGCAAACCAGACGCTGGAGGCCAACATGTCCAAGCTCTTCGCCACGGCGCAGAACGAGATCAAGCGCAAGGACAAGGAGATCCAGCGGCTGCGCGAGGCACTGGACGCCGCACAGCAGCAGCAGCGACCGCCAGCGCCAGCTAGAGACAGAACACAGTATCCTAGTGGTGTTGGCAGTGGCAGTGGTCATAGAGATGGCTACAGCAAGTCGCCATCGCACGTGCACAATCCGAGCAGCTCCGAGCGCCACCGCGACTACTGAATGAGCTAATGCCGCATGCGTGGTTTGCTAGTTCCTGTTGTGTTGGTATACTCACTCACTTTATCCATCTCTCTCTCTCTTTTGTATTAAATAGAAAAAAACAATTGATACGAGGGGCTTGCTTCGCGCTCGGTCGACAGCGTCGTCGTCGCCCTCGATATTTCACTGCCTCAAATAATTATTGAAGCATCTTCGACTCTCTTGTTGTTGTCTCTTGACTCGGGAGAACAGTGTGGCAGCGACCGCGACAACGTACGCTCGTTACCTGTGGGTGGACGAGCGCATGTCGTCGCGGCATCTTGACGGTAACTTGATAAAAACAGAAGATGCAGTCGCTCGGGCACGCGAACTGGGTCGGTCAGTCGTGTCTGGAGCTTCGCTGGGTCGGGTCCAAATATGTACGTGGAGTCACGTCGAGCTCTTTTTCTTTGCTTGTAGGTCGGGCTCTTGAACTGGAGAAGCGCTCATCGCTTGGTCTTCACACTTACAACTGGACAGCCCGGCTTGGAAAAAAATCACAGTCTACGCATTGCGGGGCGAGCCGTCGTCAGGGCTGCCGACAAAAATCTCTTCCGGGTCGATCACCGAGACACCCGCTGCAGGTTTTCCCATCGACGAGCTCTTCAGTTGCTGCAGCAGCGTGTCGAGGCACCCGACGTCGTACTCGTCCAGTAGCGACGTCTCAAAATCCTCCAGCTTCTTCATGACTTGCTGCTGGAATGCATCGCAAGAGCAAACAGACGCACACACAATACAATGGGTGAACAACTACCACGCCGAACAATCTCAGATAGGTATAGCAATTCGATGTATACCTCTTCGCCCTCACCAAAGTTGTAGCTCTCCGAGTCACTCAGCAGTGGCAAGTCGTCGTCGATAAAGTCCAACTGGTCTGCTGCTGAATTGTCGGCGCTTTCGCCGTTTGCTGTGTACCCATTTTGCTGTTCCCCCGTATTCCCGGCGGCCGCCGCCGCTGCTGCTGCTGCCGCGTTGTTGTAGTTTGTGAGCGTCGACGACATGGCATTCGCGATGAGCGCATTCAGGTCGCTGTTGGAAAACTCCGTGCGGGGTCCACTTGCGTTGGGCGAGAAGATGCTCAGCGCGTTGCTTGTGGAGTCGGCAGGCGCCGAAGTAGCGGGCAGCGACGACGGATTGCCGGCCAAAGTCATCGCAGATGAGTTGTTAACGAGCGGAGACGCGACTTGAACAACCGATGGCGAATCTGCGAACGATAAATACAAAATCACGGTGTTAGCTTCGGCGTGTATAAGCCATAGGTAAAAGCAACAACACATCAACGTACCAAGCTTGTAGAATTGGTTGCCAAACTCGTCGGGCGCGTCGGACTGCACTTCGACAAACTTGCGCTTGCGCGAGCCCGGCGTTGCCACTTCCACCGCCGTGTTCGAGGAGCTCGAGAGCAGCGGCGGCTCGTCCATGGCCAGGTACCGGAGCACTTCGCGGAACTCCTTCGGGCCGAGCATGCTGCTGTTGATATAACTGACATAAGCAAATCATTCGCATCAACACACACGAGCGCAGGGGAAATGCAGCGCGAGCGAGCCATTCGCAATGAGAAAATAACCATAATCCTTCTTTCCACAACAGAAGAGGTTGTCACACATGGAGAAAACCACGTACTCTTCGCTGATGACGTTCGTCGAGTCGCCGTTGCTCGAGAGCTTCGGGATGCCCTGCTTGCCGCGGTAGATCTGGAAGAGGATCCACATGATCTTCTTGAGCTTCTCCTGCATGATCAGCTGCTTGTCCTTCGCGGTCTCCAGGTGCTTCCACAGCTTCAGGTTGTCGCTCCGCACGATCTGTAATAGCCAAGCGAATGTCATCAGCATAAGGCATGATGGATAACATAGGGAAAACCATGACAATAAAAGACGCACGGCATTGTCGATCTCGAGCTCGCGCAGGCGCTTCTCCATGTTCTCGCTCCGCTGGCGCAGCTCCTTCATCTCGCGCAGCAGGTTGTCCGAGATCTCGCGATGTGCTTCCAGCCGCGAGTTCTGCGCCGACGTGTTCACGAGCGCCTGCTGCTGTTGCTGTTGTGACGATGAGCTCCCGGACGACACTTTCCGCTTAATGTAGTGCAGCAAGTCGGGGCGGTCGCGCTTGAAGTACGGGTGCTGAAACTCGAGGCGCTTCGAGTCGAGCACGGTCTTGTGGAAGCCGTACAGGTTCAGCTGGCGCACGAACGACGGGAAGTTGCGGTGCTTGAAGAAGCGCGGCAGCACGAGCGCCACGAACGCCTCGAGCTGCGACACGATGATCGTGTCGCCGCTCGCGTTCCAGCCGCAGATCGTCGCGAACTCCTGCATGCTGAAGATCTCAAACGTCTTGGAGAGGAACGCCGGCAGCATCACGTGTTTGTTGTCCACCGAAGAGGACGCGTTGCCACTGACCTGCGCTGCAGCTGCTGCTGGACATACAACCGTACCCCAACCGATACATTCGTTAATTTCCTCAGTCTACATCACATACAGTCGACTCTGTCACACAATCACGAGCGCAGACGTACTCTTCCCCTTGCCGTTCACCATCGCCGCCGCTTCTCCTCCTGTCTGTGCATGTGCTCCGGTGGCCCGCGAGCGCGTCGCCACGCGTGCGGCCACAGCCGCGTCGGCATTCTCATCCTGCGGGAGCGGCGCGATCGTGAGGTCGTGCAGCTCGGCGTCGCGGTCGGCGCTGTCGCTGCCCATGGTCTTGCCGTTGTTACTGGAGGCTCGAACGCGCTTGGCCATCTATTCCCTGTATGTGTCTCCTTCGCTTCCTCGTTCTCTCTTCTTCCTGGTCGTTCGTCCTGCTTTTGCGAATCCGCACGCAATCCGCTGTCTTGTTCCTCTCGGCCCGTGCTCCGTTTCTCTGGGTGTGGTTGGCTGGCGGCCGATTTTGTATCGCAATAAATGAGCGTCAAGGTGTGAAGCTTACTTTAATAAAGATGCGGAAATGGAGATTCCAGGTCGCCCCGAACTGGTGCTTTTCTGTTTTCTTCCCGTGTTGAAAAAATGAAGATGCGCCACAAGAAAATGTCATAAATAAAATATATTGCAATATTTCTTGCAATGGACGACGTCGGACACAAGCAAGTGGTGAAAATAGCCGACCACCTCCTGCGATACTCTGTGAGCTGGAATTCTTCCTTGCACTTCGACAAACCGCTGCGTTGGCAGTTTTACACTCGGCCTGTGATGAAAGCGCATCTCGTGTGGCTGCCCACAAGCACGAGAGCTCGAAAGCATGTTTGTCTTTAAAAAACGTTCGCGAAACCTGTTAGAAATCGACATGTCGGCCCCTCTCCAAAAAGGTCGGACTTGGAAATCAACAAGTCGGCCGTCTCTGGCCTGACGTCGGACTGGCATACGAATGCTGGACTCGCAGGCTGAGTGCGCTTCTGGCTGAAGAAAGGGAGGAGGGGAATGTTGAGTAGTATCAGCCAGTTGGTAGAGCAAAGCCAGCACTTGTCGCCACACTGCATCGCATATGCGTTTATTTTCTCGCTGCGACAAATCGAACAAAACTGCTTCTGTCAATATAGTAAATTTTGAAACTTGTATGTGCAGAACTGAATTTTATATAAACAGTTTACTTAATGTCAATTATTGTGTCAAATGACACTAACAAAACCAAGTTGTCAATTAGTGTAATGATTAACACTATATTAAGCACTTATTGACACAGAGGTCCTGTATTCGGGTGCATTCGGGTGTTAAACTCACCTGACACACTGGTTGAAAGCGCCAGGAAAATCAGGAGTCGACAAGTACACGGACTCTTCTCTTCCATCGTCTTCTCTGTTGCTGCTGCTGTTGCTGGATGGAGGTCGCCGCTGACGCCGCAGCGCGCGAAGGGGCAGCGACGAAGGACCCGCCACGCAGGATGTCGACCACGGGGATGCCGCCGCCCACGCGCACGGACACGCTCTGGCGGGGCGTCGACGCGTACTTCCAGTGGGCCAACACGTACTACACTGGCCGCCTCGCGCTCTCGACGCTCTGCTCCTTCCTCTCGCTCGCGCTGCTCTGCGTCTTCGCGCAGGATAAATCGTTCGTGGTCTGGATCTGGATCACGCTCCAGGTGCTCAACGTGGCGCTGGGCGTCGCAGCACTGCCGAGCGCGCCGCTCTACGCACGCGGTGCGCAGAACGACGACGAGGACGAGAGCAAGAAGACCAACAACGGCGGCAAGGGCAGCACGAACATCTTCTACAACTACGGCTCGATGCATCGCAATGACAACCGCGCGAGCTCCTTCTCGTTCCTGCGCCTTGCAGTGTACAGCGCCGACAGGGACGGGCGCCAGGAGGTCAGTCTGCGCCGCATGTTCGTGCTCTACGCGTGCGAAGTGATCGTGATCTTCCAGACCGTCTCACTCACCTGGGTCGTGCTGCTGCTCATCGGCGTATTCTGGGCGCACAGCGAGCTGGACGAGATGTGGAACGAGCACCTGTCCGACACGACGACCATCCTCTCGATCTTCGCCGCGCTCTGCATTATCCTGCAGACGCTCCAGTTCGATCGCCTGCGCACGCACCAACAGCTCCAGCTGGGTGCTGGTCTGGAAGAAGTGGACCAGCCTGCCACGGTGGTCCTGAACGAAGAATCCTTGCGCTTGAGTAGTGTCCACCAATCAGCCACGGGCAACGCCGATGTGCAGGCGCGGCTGCTGCGCCCGAACGTCGACAGCTCCATCTCGGACGACGAGAAGCTCCAGCTGGGCTCGACTGCGAAAGGCCTGGCGCCAAAGCTGCGCGCGTCGTTGTACGAGGCCGTGTTGAAGGGCGACCACAAGAAGGTCGAGCAGCTCTTCGCGCACGCCGAGCACGTGCTGGGTTCCAAGGTGAAGCTCCAGCTACTGCTGCTCGACATGTACAACACACCAATGCTCGTGTTTTGGTCCTTTGCGCGCTCAACTCTCAACCCGCTGCACGTGGCGTGTCGCCTGGACGACGTGCGCATGGTCGAGATCCTGCTGGAGGCCGGTTTAAACCCGAACTTCCTCGACAAGATCGCCGGCGCGTCTTTCGACCTGCAGCTGCTCTACGAGATCTGCCAGCTGCGCATGAAGAACATCACGCACGTGCTCGGCTCGCCGCTGCACCACGCTGTGCTCAACGGCCACACCGAGGTCATCGACATGCTCGTGCGCTACGGTGCCAACCTGGACGTGGTCGCCAAGACGAGTTTCTTTTCTCACTCGATGCGCGTCACACCCGTCTTCCTCTGCGACTCGACGGACGTGATTGAGTGCCTCATCCGTCACCGCGCCAACATCCTCGTGGTGCCGGGCAAGGGCAACGCCATGAGCACCACGGTGCTGCAGCGTGCGCAGCTGAAGGACCGGCGCGAGCTCGCGTCTGTGCTGGAGGACTGGGGCGCCGACGTCGCGCTCACACCGCTGCACGAGGCGGCAGCTGCCGGGGACCTGGCGACTGTCAAGCACCTGCTGGCCTGGGGCATCAACGCCAACGAGCTGGGCGAGTACCAGGTCGGTGTCCATCGTCGCACGCCGTTGCACTGGGCGTCCGTCATGGGGAGACGTCCCGTGATCGCCGAGCTCATCAAGCACAACGCCGACGTGGACGCGCGAGACAGCTTTGGAAGGACACCGCTGCACTGGGCGGCGCGGCACAACAACAGGGGGGCAGTCGAGGAGCTGCTCGTGCATGGCGCAGACCCGCTGGTACTCGACGTGGATGGCCTCACGCCACTCGCGTTTGGTGTCATTGGCGGACTGGTGGACGGCACGTGCGTCGAGCTCTTCGTCCAGTACGGCGTGGACATCAACGCGTGCATCCTGAACGAATACGAGGACACGTGTCTACATCTGGCTCTGCGCCTGGGCCACCGCGACCTCGCGCTGGCGCTGCTCAAGCAGGGCAAGGCGGACCTGTACACTGTCAACGGCCTGGGACGCAAGGCCGTCGAGTGCTGCGCGTCCGCCGAGCTCCAGTATGCCGTCAAGGTGGCCGGCAAATGCGTGGACGTAGTGCTGTCCTTCGACCCAGTGTTTCGCAAGTTCGCTGACCGCGTGCGCATCGGCATCGAGGAGCACTACATCACGGTGTTCATGCGCGACGAAGCGGACGACGGCAAGCGGTCCATGGAGGTGATGAAGCACGCGTCGGCCGTGGTCTGTGTGCTAAGCACCGGCTACGATAATAGCAACATCTGTATGGAGGAGCTGGCGTTCGCCAAGCAGGAGCAGGTGCCCGTGGTCGCGATCTCGTGCGAGCCGATTGACATGTCCGAGGAGCTCCAGGTGTATCTCTACACGCGGCAGATTGTGCCGTTCGGGGAAGCCGTGACGTCGAGCCACACGATGATCTCGACGGCCGGCTCGGTGGAAGAGACCGCGTTGCAGCATGTCGAGTTTGAACTGGACGAAGAGAAGTTCCATAGCAGTCTGAGAAGTCTGATCGACGGGTTGCGCGACGAAGTGGAGCTCCACCGCTTGGGCGACAACCAGCTGCTGTCGTTTGGAACTCCGGGGGCGCTTGGAGGAGCACTACCAAGCGGGATGTTCCCTCGCCCGTCCAGTGTCCGCGACTCGCTTCGGGGCACGAGCCTGTCGGCGCTCTTTCCGTCCATGCGGGGTTCGTCACACCAGCAGCGACTGCAGTCGTCGGATAGTGACCGCAGCGTGCCTGGGCTGCCGACGGCCGAGTCCGTCTCAGCGCGACGCCGTACTCTTGATGGGATCGTGAACGACGTCATCGCGCGGTCGTCCACCAGCACACCCCTGGGTGCCGGTGGTGTTGGCGGAGGGCCCAACTTTTCGATCTTCCTGTCGCACGGTGACTGCCACCGCGAGTTCGTGACAAAGCTCTGCACGGAGCTGCGGCGTCACCAGCTGCCCTACGTCGTGGACTCGATGACCAACGTCTCGAGCATGAAGGCACGCATCCTGGCGGCCAAGGACGCGATCCTGCAGAGCTCCGTCTTCCTCGTCGTGCTCTCGGCCAAGAGCACGAAGACGGAGCTCGTGAGCGACCAGCTCGCCTTCGCGGAGGATAAGGGCAAGATCGTCGTGCCCATCTACTTCACCAAGAAGCCCAAGCTTGTCGACGCGCCACTGAGCAAGTTGTTGGAGCAGGAGACGCGCAGTTTTGTCTTTGGGGACGATCTGAGCTACGGCCGCGGCTTTGACGAGCTGCTGCGTGAGCTGAGGAAAGCTGAGGAGGCCCATGTAGCGGACGCTGCGGCCGTGGTGCTCAAGCCCGCAGTGCAGGCAGCAGCACAGCGGTTCATGCTTCGGTCCAAACCAGCAGCAGGAATCCCAGTCGTTCGGGCGTCAATCGGGTAGCCACGCGACTTCACCCAGCGCAGCTCCTCATAGTAAAGCCATCCTGGCAATCTTCCCTTATATAATTCTCTTGCCTACCTCATCGCCAGTCACGTCTTGTCTTCCAGTACGTCACTCAGATCGAACAGTGTTGATTCGTTGACGATTTTGAGGACGACGGCTGCTGTTGTTGGTTCATGAGACATACAGCATACTGGTACTGGGACGAATCAGACAGGCATCTCTCTGGACAGCAGCAGCTGGAACTTAAAGCGAAAGCGCTTGCCATCGGCTTCGTGGAGCCCACTCGACAAGATGCAGCAACAGCAGCGGTATCCATCTCGAACCAACGCCACTGCGCGCATCGTACTGTGGCTGAAAAGTTATGTATTAGTGTTACAACAGCAAATCGGTCTCTCATGTGAGCTTCCAATGACGCCAGATACGAACGAGGCACTATACCAAATGAGATACGCCGCGAGCTATGTGCCGCGCGCGCCGAGCTTCTGCATGAGCTTGGAGCCGGTCTTGGGACGATTTGGCGCGCGCGCGTTCAATCGACTCAGCTTGTTCGGCTCCAGGTCGACACTAGTGCTCTGTAGGCATCATACAGATCACCACATGCTGTAAGCAATGATACCATCACAACCACTACGTCGCAGATAGTGCTTCGTACCTGTCGCGGTCGCTTCGGGGGCTCTGGGCCGCCACCACTGTGCTTGCTAGACGCACCACTTCCAGTGCGCGAAGGTACGTCGTCCTGTTGGCCCTTGCCGCCATTCTTGCGCAGCTGCCGGTGCTCCTCCTGGGCCTCAGCGAGCGTCGTCTGCCACAGATTTTCCCACGCGCGCTCTCTCGCGACCGGGTCCATGCGAGGGCGGTCGTGAAAGAGCGCGAGGATCTCGCGAAAATCCATTTTCTTGCGCGCCGCCGCCTCCTTCGCGAGGACCTGCTGCAGCTGCACCTCCTCGTCCAGGTCCAGCTGCGGTGGTGGGGGCGGCGGCGGCGGGGGCGGCGCCAGCGGCGAGGACGTCGCGGAGCTGCTCCGCATCGACATCTTTTTGGGTCTGGTTGTTCGCAAAAGAAAACTTTTGTTTTCACAAAAAGCTCTTTTTACAGTTATCAAAAGAACGTGATGTTAAAAGTACTTTGATGTCAGCACCACAAGAGTTTTGCGCAACCGAGCGGCTAGTATTGTGGTGGAAGATCGGATAATGAACGGCAGCGTGAGGTGGCCATTTCGCCACTTGCTCGTCGCGTGCGTGTGTCTGTCCTTCGATCCAAGCAGTAGCAGCTACAGCACGTCATAGCCATGCTGCGCCTCGCTAGTCTGCACGCACGCCGCGCCACGGCCTCCTCTCCGTCACTGCTCGCGCGCAGCTTCTCGACGAACGGCCACCCGTTCGTGTTCGAGTCGCGCCACGAGTACACCGAGTACCTAACGACGCACCAGAGCCGCCTGCCGTGGGGCTTCTCGGTCGCGACCAAGAGCTTCGAGTTCACGCCACAGGAGGCGCCACACCTGCCGGCCACGATGACGCTCACGCTCATCAAGCCGGTGAAGCCCACGTCGCTCTTTGGCGCGGTGTTCACGCAGAACGCGTTCCCAGGCGCGCCGGTTGTCGTCGGCCGCAAGCGCCTGCACGAGGAGAAGCTCGGCGCGATCCTCGTGAACAACAAGATCTCGAACGTGTGCGCGAGCGGCGGCGGCGTCACGGACGCGCAGGAGGTGTGCGACGCGCTTGCCAAGCACCTGCGCCTCCCGAGCGGCAATCTTGTGCTGCCGAGCTCCACGGGCGTCATCGGCTGGCGCATCCCTGTCGAGGCAATGATCGAGCAGATTCCACACCTTATCGAGAACCTGCAGTCCGAGTCTGTGCTGCCGGCCGCGGAGGGCATCATGACCACTGGTACATCCTTACATCGCGAATTGGCTCACTGAATGTGACGGAAATGCTCACACTGTTCACTGTGATTTCTATGCGTAGACTTGTACCCAAAGATCCGCTCAATGGACGTTTGCGGCGGCCGCATTACCGGTATCGCCAAGGGCGCCGGTATGATCGAGCCCGACATGGTGCGTATTGCTTTGTATTTGAGGTGCGAATTACGTTGTGATGATGCATCTAAACTGATCCATTTACTCGTCTTACTGTCCGTCCAACCAGGCGACGATGCTCTCGTACATTCTCACTGGTAAGCGGCTCTCGTTCACGCATAACGTTAGCTTCTGTAGCTTCTCGCTAACCCACTTGTTCTGCGCCTGTAGACCTGTCGGTGCCGCGCGACGTGCTGCGCCAGCTGCTCACGGAGGTCGTAGGCGACACGTTCAACGCCATGAGCATCGACACGGACCAGAGCACGTCGGACACGGTCTCGATCGTCTCGTCCGACCAGATCCCGTTCGACATGGCGCAGCTGGGCGAGTTCAAGCAGGCGCTACAGGAGGTTTGCCAGGGGCTCTGCGAGGACATCGTGCGCAACGGTGAGGGCGCGCACCACGTCATGCGCGTGGTCGTGCGCGGCGCCGAGTCGGTCGCGATGGCCAAGGGTGTGGGCAAGTCGGTCGTGAACTCGCCGCTGCTCAAGTGCGCCGTGGCCGGCAATGACCCGAACGTCGGCCGCCTCGTCATGGCCGTGGGCAAGTACATGGGCAAGCACCACAAGGACGCCGACATCACGCGCCGCATGAAGATTAGCGTCGGCGGCATTTCGATCTTCGAGAACGGCGAGTTCGTGCTCAACGGCGACATCGAGCAGCTGCTCGTGGACCACATGCGCCAGGCCCAGCTCACAGGTTTGTTGGAAATTGGTTTTTGGAGCCCTTTGAACCAGTGGAAATTGGTTTTCCATGGTAGCTAACAAACTGTCATGCCTTGTTGTTGTGTGCTACGACAGACACGACGCGCGGGGGTCTGGACGTCACGTCGCACGACTACCCGCCGCACGGCAAGTTTGTCGAGGTATGCGCCTGTTCGTGACCTTCACCACTCGAGTTCTAGGCTAACGTACCCCCACTAACTCTGTTGTGACTATAAAATGCTTTAACAGATCGACATTGACTTGGGCATCGGCAACGAGCGCGCGCGCGTGCTCGGCATCGATCTCACGCACGAGTACGTGGCCATCAACGCCGACTACCGCTCGTAAGCCCGGTCACAGTAATAGCAACACGGCAGACTCTTCAAATGGCTCGGGTTTGATGAGTTGATTATCATGACTTCGTCGCTTAAATACACCTGCTAGCTTATACTAAGTTTTACTAACAGTGCTGTTGTGTCTAGTGTTTGGCTCTCTTTCTATCACCCTTTCGCCACCAGCCAACCTGAAGTGGCGAGCTCAGCTCTCCAGTTCGTGGCGATAGAAACCGGCCATGAGCTGCAGGCGTCGCCGCACTTTCTCCTGGTCGGCGAAGACGCTCTGGAGGATCCGCTCGAGGCGCTCGGCCTCGATGCCGCGGAAGAACTTCCGGAAGCCGTCGCGCGTCTTGGTCTCCGCCACGATTTTGTGCTTCTCCCTCATGTACTGGACGATCCGCTCGTCGCTCTCAAAGTTCGCTGGGCCTAGCTGCTGCTGCTGTTGTTGACTGGAGAGTGACGCTCCCTGTTGTTCTGGTTCGTGTTGGTTTGCAGACCCAGGCTGGTTGTTATGTGAAAGCGTTGAAACCACGGCCGCATCATTCGAAGTTGAAACTACAGACGCTGCTGGCGTGGAAGTGCGTGGCGAGAAGCACTCCTGCTGGTATGTATCAACGCGCACGATCTTCTTGTCGTCGTCGTCCATGTCGTCGCGCCACTTGTCGATCGCGTGCAAGCTCTCGGCAACGTTGAAGAACGCGCCCTGCGACGGCTTTGCCTGGAGCTTGGGCTTGCGCGCTACGGATCGTGGGCTGCTGATTGGAAACACGTACAGAGGTGAGCACATCTCAATATCCAAGCAAGTTGTCAGAGCTTACACACGTACTTACTTGACTTCGCTGTCGCTGGAGCTCGAGTCGCCGTCTTCGTCGTCCGAGTCGAGGTGTCGAGGCGTCTTCTGAAATACGCGGTCGTTCTGGTGACTCGCGCTGGACTGCTCCTGGAGCGGGAAATTGCGCCACGAGGACTCGGCCGTGCTGAGGTCGAGTGTGGGCGCCAGTGCGTCAAAGTTCCACTCGCGGTGATCCTTCGAGGCACCCGTGGTAAAGATGCCCTTGGACGACTTTGTCGGCGAGCACGGTCGCCGCTCGTCGCCCTCGTCCAGGATCAGAATGTCGACTGTACCAGAGGATGTTCGCGAGGATGAAAATGAAGAGCGGTAGTGCAAAGTCGCAGGCGTCTTTGCACGAGAACTCCGCCTTTCGCCACCAGCCCCATTGCTGCTGCTCTCGCGGTCCCTTCTCGTATCTACGAAAGCCTCCTTCACGCTCACGCCATTGCGCAGCACGCCCGCCGACGTGTTGGGGCGTCTCTCAGCAGCTTGAGCTGCTGTCGCAGCACCTTTTGAGCGACTTGCAGCTTTCCGCTTGGACGGACTGCTGCTGTCGCGATGCAGAGGCGGGACGTGCGTCACGCCAACCTGCGAGACCGCGCCTTCCTGCTGCCACGCCTTGAGCTCGTTCAGGATCGCGTCGCGCGACTTGTGCTTCTGCGTCTCGAGCTCATTTGCGCGGTCGAGCGTGTCGGTGATCGACATGCGCGCCGGGGTCTTAGGTCGTTCCATTAGAAGTGGAGTGACGCATCTGCTACTGCTGGGGGTCTCATGGCCATTGGTGTGGGGCACCGCAGGACCTGATTCACCTTCACTGCTACTATTGCTGGCTGCGAGCTGCTGTGTGAGCGCCATGAACTGCGCGTCTGACTCGTTCTCGCTCCTATGGCGGCGCAATGAGCTGGTGACGTTGCCTGCAAACACAATGTTGGTGCCGTGCGTCAGGCTGCTGCCTGAGTCGCTGTTTCGCGCTTCCTGCAAAGGGGTTTTGACAGCACCGCACAAAGCTATCAGCATAAGTTTGGCTTGCGATCAACCCTATCATGAGCTCCACGTACACTTGCAGGATCAATCCCAGTGACCCGCTGCGTGCTGGAGCTTCGTGAGAGTTTGCGCGGACTGTCGTAGCCACTCGAGGATTTGATCCCGTCAGCGATGAGCAGTCGGTCGTCGACCGTCGCTGGCGCTGAGCCGCTCGCTGCGAGCAGCTCTTCCTGGTGCGTCTTGATCGCCGCGTCGATCTCTTCGTCCGAGATCTTGGCGCGCTCGTCGTCCGTGATCGGCTTGTCGTCCAGAGTGGTGAGGTGCGGCAGGAAGTTGGCGACGATCTGACGGTAGTGCGTGATTTTGCACACTGGGTTAGCTTCAAGGTTGAGCGTCGTGAGCTGAACGCAGAACGCTAATATCAGTCGTGGTTAGTCTCAATGTCAGTAGATGAGACTCGTTTCTGTCACGCATGACCAACGTACCGAGCTGCTCGATCTGGCCAATGTCCGCTATGCAGTTGCCCTCAAGGTCAATGACCTGAATCTCTTCGTGCAGCATGAGCGGACTGAGGTCGCTGATGTCGTTGTACTGGAGATAGAGCTCCTGAAGCCCCGTGAGAGCGCCGATGCCATCCAGGTCGCTGATGCCGCTGCGCATGATCCAGAGGATCTGCAGCGAGTGCAGCGACGTACCCAGGTCTCTAAAGCTCTGCAGCGTGCTGTTCTGCAGCTTGAGCTGCTGTAGCGACGGCAGCAGCTCACCAATCACCTCGACTGATTGCTTGTTCGAGTCCACGGCAATCTGCAGGTACGTCACGCGCGCCAGGTCCTGCTTGCCGCTGAGCTTTTGCTGTTGCATGCAGTTTTAAAAGAAGCCCATCATCAGTACCAGCACACCAGTCATACACACGTAAGTTCACCGTTCGTACCAGTTTCTCCTCAGTGATGTCATCGAATGGATTGTCTGGCAGATGCATCTCGCTGTCCGCCGCAGATGCGTGGAGCGTCTTGTGGTGCGGCGACATCCGCGCCGAGGGCGAGAGCAGCTGAACGCCACCACCACCACTTGAGCCGCTGTTGTGCGCCGTCACAGGCGTCGGATTGCAGTCTTTCGGCAGCGTGCGGATGAGAAACTTGGCCTTGGCGGCAGTGGTCGCTGGCTTGGCGACGGAGGACGCGCGGCTCACAGCGGCCTGCAGCGCCGTGTCGTCCATTTCTTCGCGGAGGTCGATCGCCGGCGCGACGAGACTCATGGCGCACGCTCTCTAGTCACGTCACCAGATCTCAGCAGCGAGCGAGCAATGGGTCAGGTGTCACGTACGCACACAGACAGAGACGACCGCTGGGTCTTCTGCGAATGCCAATGCCACCCATGGCTGTGCGAAGAGCTATTTCCATCGTTGGTGAGCTATTCTTAGCCGTTGTGCCCCCTTATTCGTTGAAGTTGCAACCATATCACCGTATGCACTCGTTAAAGTGCAATAACCAATAAATTCGTACTTTAGTGGATGACAAATCCATTGCTCAGATGGTCATTTCGGCTTGGTGGTGGTGGAGACAAGAAGGTCACAAGAATGGACGCGGCGGTGACGACGACGACGAAGCCTGTGGGCGGCGTGGCTGTGCCCCACGCAGCAGCAGCACGCCTGCCAATAGCACCTGCTTCTAGCGCCTCTGAATCTGCTGCTGTTGGCGAGAGCAAGCGCAAAGCGGACTCCTCGTACGTGTTCTTGCGCATCAAGCGCCGTCGCAACGAAGAACCCGTCGAGTGTCTCGTGGTGCAGAGCGAACCGGGAGCGACGAAGGAGGTGACTAAAGAGACCGCGACATCAGCAGATAACGGAGATGGTGACCGTAAGAGAAAGAAGAGCTCCGCGGCGGCGCCTGCGTCGTCGAAGGACCTGCTCAACGTATTCACCAAGCTGTCCACCAAAGAAAAGAGGTACGTGTATCTTATACAACCTACAAGGTGTGCTCCACTATGTAGTGGTGTGTGAAATATGTGTGCACTAACATCTTGCTTGTCCTGACACTCAGCTTTGTGTTCAAGCGCATTGACACGATGGAGAAGCACCAGCTGGACGACACGAACCAGTCGAAATGGACTGAGCGCCTGAAGCGCAAGGTCAAGACTATGAAGGACGAACCTCGTCCAGCGCTGAAGAAGAGTGGCGGTGCAGCTGCTGCCGGACACAGCCTCGCGAACCAGCTCCGTTTGCAGCAGCAGGAGCGCGCCAAGGAGCGACGCAAGTCGGACGCGCAGCGCACACGCGGTCTCTCAGCTGCAACGGCCGCTGCTGCTCCGGCGCCTTCTCCCATTGAGATTAAACAGCAGCAGACGCTCGAGCTCCCTGGCATCCGACTGGTCGACCTGGAAACCGTGCGCACCTTACCATCGCTCGACACTACTTCCAAGGCGACTGGCGAAGTCTCAACCACTACTGACAGCGTCACGATGAACGGCGCGAGACTGCGCCCCACGCGCGTGCTCAACCCAAGCGAGCGCGAATTGGACGAGTCGATCTGGTACGCGTTCCGCGAGAACGACTTTAGCCGGTTCTTCAAAATCTTTAACAGTCTGACGCCCGAGTCCAAGCTCAACCCCGTGGCGTTCCAGCGTCCGGCCGACGGCTCAACGGTGCTCATGGCGGCCGCGATGCACGGCCGCGTGGACGTGATTGAAGTGGTGCTGCGCTCGAGCGCCGCGAGCGCGTTACAGCAGGACTGGGAAGGCGCGACGGCGGCCTCATTTGCGGCTCGCTCGGGTTTTAAGAACGTCGAAGCTGCGCTGCTGGCCTGTGAGGAGGCCGAGCGCGAGAAGGACTACGTGTACGACGTATACTGCGTCGACGTGTCTGCGAGCAAGGAACACGACAGCTCCGTCGCTACTAACGATGCTGGAGATCAGGGCAATGCGGCGGCGAATGCGCCGATCGTGGCCGTGAGCGCGGCCGTGCAGCGGTGGCTGTCACAGGACGCCAACTGGCAGGGCGACGACGACCAGGTGGAGGAGTACATGCTGGAGTCTGACGCTGAGAGCGGCTTGGACGACGACGGGTAAGCAAGCTGTCTACGTGTATACGCTGGTAGTCACGAGAGACTGACTGTTCTGTTGTGCGATATTTGTAGCGAAAGCGTAGACTCGAATGACGAGAACCACGCAGACAACGACTATCCGGACGAAGAGTCTGATGACTCAGACTACGACAGCGACGACTCGGAACAGGTGAGCAACTCGTGGCTTTGGCTATTGACTAGGAGCGTTCGAGTAACTGATTCAAATTCTCTGAATCGACAGAGCATGGAGAACCGGCGGATATGGAAACGCCGCCCGAGCGATGAAGGCGTGGACAACGACGACCTGGACAACTAGGCAAATGCGCCAGTCTTCCTGTGTCTAATGGCCACGGTTCCCAGGTGAGCAGGCTTTTGTATCGAACAAAATCAAGCCTAGGTTGTGAATGTTGAAGATACCCCTTAGCGACAGAATTCAGGTCTGGACGCATAGAAGATGCCTCATCAGGACTGACTAGGATACAAGTCTGTCTAATGTCTGACGCTGGATTCGTCCACTTGCCACACGACTCAGAACTCAGACACGAGAACGAAAAAGCCTAACGTCGCAGCCCAGAGTCTCAGCCAAAGCCAAGAATAGCAGTGTCTAGTCAGGTGAGTGAAGCGTCAGGGCTCAGCTGGGAATAGGGACCCACGTGTTCGCGGCGCGTTCTCGAGCGAGCGTGCAGCAGGAAAGCGGATTTTCTCTAAAATTACGGCTTTGCTGGCAGAACATTCGAGGAGAGCAGTCGCCCAGGCCAACTGGCATCGCTTGTCATTCGACTGACTGGTGACTGAACCACCAGCGACAACCACCAGCGCGGGCGAGCGACCGACAGACGCAGGTGCCTCTCGCAAGCCTTCCCTCACTATCAGTATTCAAAGAGCTCTCAGCTACCAACAGCTACAAGCTTATACACGCCTGACCGACCACCACCATGCCAATCAACCCATACAGCCAGTTGAGCGGCAGCACGATCGCAAAGGTCCCCAAGTTTCTCCGCTGCCTCTACGACATCCTCCACTTCGAAGACCAAGCCATCCTCGCGTGGAGCCACGACGGCACGT
>JAASGT010000140.1:0-44483 GCA_023334315.1 Globisporangium alternatum | reverse complement strand
TATTCTTCATCTCTTCGTCAGGAGGACGCAAGGACATCCACCACCGATGGCATTTACGCGAGGAGGAGGCTCGAGTGATCAGCACATAGCGTGGTCAGTAGCGCATTCCGATTCTTTTTGCTGTCTATAGTCGGCAGCAATGCGGAGTGATGGTTTCCATTTCTCGTGTGGTGCCACGACAGTGCGTCACAATCTTTGATGATTGCTCCACCTGTTGGAAAAGCTGATTTCTGGTTCTTCTATTCTTTTGTACCGATACAATACCGGTAATATGCTTCATCAATACCGATATTTGAGTGTCCTGTCACAGTTGCAACATGGCTACATTTTGGTCATTGCCATCGAGATGTTTAGGTTGTCGAGTCGGTCTCCCACGCTGAGCCTTCGTCGCCCGCCTCCTCTGGCCCTTGGCTCGTGCGGTCCAAGTTGCTATGAACACCAGCTTCCAGACCTCCGACTAGCCTCAAATCCCCACGATCGTCACCGCCCTTGTCAACTTGGTAGACGCCTGAGATGCCAATGCTTCCCGGAGCCTTCGCCTGGCTTAGCTCTATGCGGATGAGCTCGTAGAGGTCCTCCGCTCTCTGCAGGTTGTCCGTCCCGGAGCTGCTGATGAAGAGCTTGAAGAGCTCGTTGCGCAGCTCCAGCAGCTTCGTCGCTTGGTTGTCACAGTCGCCCTCGCCCGTGACTGGAGATTCGTAGATCGCCTCGAGGGCTTTCTCGAACTCGGCCTCATGACTGCGCCACTTGAGCGCGAGCCGCATCCAGCGCTTGTCCTCGTTCTGCGCGCGGATCGACTGGTTTCTGCTGCTCAGGCTCCCAGCTCCACTTGCGTTGCTGCTAGTTGTGCCCTGTGGACGGAAGTTGGAGACACTCAGCAGCCCGTTGCGCAGCATGAGCAGCACGACGGACACGAACACGCGCGGCGGCATCCACTGCTGTAGACTGCGCTGCTTGAGTGCGTTATGGAATATGTTGGCGAGCTCGCGCTCCGTGGGGCCGAGTGAGTACGCCACGAGCGCGTCGGCAAACTGCGCGTCACTCAGCAGCTGAAGTGGGGCTGTCTCTGAGTCGAATGCACTCGCACTACCATCAGCAGTCACGGCCGAAGCGTACAACTCGCGAGCCCAGCGCACAAAGAGGTGGAAGTGGCTCAACTCGGACCGGTACTTGAGCAGCAGGTCAACGAAATCATCAAAGTGCACCCACTTGGCACTAGACGCAGACCCAGGTCTATGCTGCTGGTTGTAGTACTGGCGACGCACGAGAGGGCTGCGAGGTGCTATTCCATGGAACTGCTTGGCGTGGAACTGGTTGACGTTCGAAGGGCGGGTCATAGATCCAGGTGGGAGACCAACGAGCGACCGAGGTGAGGCGCCCATCACTGGTCGTCTAATGACACTGTGAGAGCTCTGGGGCGTCCAATCTAGCGCTTCATTACCAGAATCTGCTGTTTCGCCACTGTCTTCACAGGCATCACTCGGTCTCGTACCATGCGTCGCATGCTCGACAGTGAGATAGTAGCCGCTGAGCACCGCCTCAAACTGACTGAAGGCGCTCGACGGCTGGTAACGTCTGTAGACCGTGTTCTCGACCTCAATCGCCCTGGTGTCGGCATTTCGTATCGAAGCCTCATCGTCGACGCGGAAGAGTGTCTTGGCAATGCGCAGCGCCTGTGGGAGCTCAATGATTTCTCGCATCGTCTCGGGATGGAACACTGGCTGGCGGCGATCAACTAAATATCCCATGTCAACGCCTTGGGACGCCAGGTGACGACAGACGCAGAAGAAGAGAAGCTCGTCGTGGGACCTCTCCATGTTCAGAAATGCGTGGAATCGGTGGACGTCTGGGTCGATCGCCTTGAAATTGTCGAGACAAGTATGTAAATTGTCAAGTGCACTATCCACGAGGTGCTTGAGCCCCGATTGGCAGCGAAAGTGGTCGTGGATGAGATCCGCCAGACGAAGAGACGCCAGCGACGCCATTACGGGGTCCTCATTGCCATGGATGCTCATGCGTTGGTGGCCGTGGTTGTCCTGCCACTCGTCAAGCGACATAGCGAGAGAGCACCGTGCTTTGACAAAGCGCTGCAACGCCCACAATGGCAACTCTCGCAGTTTTCCCACGACCGTGTCGTACGTGTCGCTGATGAACTGTTTGAGCCACACAAACTTCTTCTTTGTGTCCCGAGTGGACAGCAGTTCGCTCAGTAGCTCCGCGTTACGTAATTGCGTCACTTCGCTCTCGTTCAACTGGATGGCGCTCAGCTCGGCGTTCCAGAGCGACTCGTCGAGGTTGAAGTCCCCATTGTGTTGCGTCTCGCCGTGTTGGTAGTCGCTTTGTGCGACTGACGTTGATGAAGCTGGGTGCTGGGGTGACGCGATGCTGCTCAGCTGGCGCCTGTCGTCAGCAGATATAGTCGAAGGAATGGACACGACGCTGTCACTGCTGGTGCCGTGTCGACTGCTGTTGCTGACGATCACTCTGTGGTTACGGCTGCTCGTTTCTTGCTCGCTCAGGTCTGCAAACACGTCGAACGGCAGGAAGTGCAGGTCGAGGGAGGACGTGGAGGTCGACTGCGCCATGGTGAGCTCAGCACCAGCAGCAGCGGGCGAACGTCGTTCGCTCTTGGAGCTAGCGGCTTGACTTGTATTCTCTCCATTAGGAAAATACTCCGGCTTGTACGAAGATGACGCGTTCCGGAGCGATGCCACTGCAGCGTGGAAGAGTCGCACGAGCTCCTCTGCTTGCTGGAGCTTCTCTTCAATCTCATCATCCTGCTCTCGTTCAGGTTGTGTGTTGGAAGGAACCTCAGGATGTAGCCTGTCGTCAAGCATTGGTGCACCACGTTCACTAGATCCGTGGCTGCTAGTGGCACGATGACTGCTGCTGCTGCTGTTGCTGTTGTCGCGAGCCTGAAGTCCTGAGATCGTGATCGTCAGCTCACTGACCTTGCTGAGCAAGCTCATGAGGATTGCACTTGCATCACCTCCTTCTGCTCTGCTGTCTTGGCCAATTTCCTGGGACTCTGAAGTGGCACCAGGCTGATCAGATAGCACACTGACACTCGCAGAGGCATCGCTCGACGTGCTATTGGCAGCAGTACTCAAGGCTTTTGAGGCCGCAGCCGCCGATCGCTTGAGCTTCTTGCTCTCTTCCTTCTTCTGCTTGAGTAGGTACGAGCGCACGTTCGCCTGCAGCAGCTCGATAGCCGCCGCTTCCTTCCGTCTCTTCAGGATCACCTGTACTACTGCACGCCTGTGCAGCGCGAGCTGCCGTTGCCGAAAACCACGGTACGAGCGCTGGATGTCGAGCGCCGCAATGTTCTTTTCCTCGCGTAATGCTAGGCGATGCTGCTCCTTGCGCAGGTGGTACTTGTGATACGCACTTTGCAGCCGCGCGGCCGCCACGTTCTCCTCGCTGACCAAGTCGCGCTTGCCGGAGCAGTGAAGCGCATTCAGCTGCACGCAGTTGCGGCGCCGCTGCCGACGCCACGCGAGCTCTTCGTCGTCACAGTCGTCATCGCTGTTGTCTTCATCGTCCTCATCTTCATCTGAGCTATTGGCATCCTCATCGCGACATTCCTTCTGACACTCGCAGCACCGCCGCCTTCTCCTCTGTCTCCTGCTCTCGCCCCGCAGCAGCGCCTTCTCCTGGATCGACTGGTCTCTTAGCGCCTGCTCCAACAACGCGTCATTGGCGCGCAAAGCCTGGTCGTGTTGTGAGACGAGGTCGCCGATCTGCTGCTGTTGCTTGTCCACGAGACACTGGAGCTGATTGATCTGCTCGAGCAGACGACTGAGCGCCGCGTCGTAGTGCTGACGGATCTCGAAGAGCAGCTCGCTCTGCTCCCGGCAAATGCACTTGATCTGCCGAATGAGCTCGTGGAAGCAGAGTGAGTAGACGCGGAACTCCTCCTGCGTGTACGCGATCACCTGCTTCATGTGCTGCTCGTCCCAGTGGTGGTGGCCAGCAGCTTTCTGATCGTCAGAGTCCACGAGCGCCGCGCGCATCTTAGCCAGCGCCTGCTGCAGGAAGAGAACCTGCTGCCGCGTCTGGGGTGACAGCGCAGGGAATACAACGGTCTCCCAGAGACTCTTGCGAGGGCTGAAGCGCGACTGGTACTGCGTCGGCGGGAACTGGTTCACGGGTAACACGGCGTTCGTCTCCAAGACGAAGAACTCGCGCGGGATCATCGAAATGTTCTCCAGTGGCACCTTGCTCGTTGTTGCCGTTGTCTGTGGTGGTGATGGTGAAGACGTCCACACTGGGGCTGTTTCGAATAAAGAGTCTGCTGTCGGGCTCTGGAAGCAATGTCTGCTGCTAGAAGAGCCCTCTCGAGGCGTACGCGCTGGTCCAAAGGTGGCTCGCGGGGTTAAGTAGAACGAGCTGTTGCTGCTACTGGAGGTTGAGCGCGGCGCTGACGGCCTTCGTGTCAGTGGGGACGCACTGGTGGTGGTCGTAACACTAGCGCTGGGACCGCGACCGTCGACCCGCTTGTGCGAGAAGAAGCTGCTCTTGCTCTCGGCGAGGTTCAGTGGCGGGAGCATCTGTCAGCAGGCACAAGAGCGCGGTTGCGATCTCAATCAATGGCTTGACGCGTGGCTCGTACGAGCGAGTGAACAAGGGAGTGATGAGAGGGGATCAACAACAGTGCGATGATGCGTTCACAATAATAACAAGAACCAACCTGTCTGCAACCTTGAAGGCAGAAGCCTATAATTACAACTACACGCGGTAGTCCAGCGCGCTCCTTTCGTCCGCTTGCTGCTGTTGCTCATCAGGACTGAACAGCGTGGCCGCAGAGCTGCTGAAGAGCTGCGCCATCTTTTGCTGGAAGCGGTGCGCGTAGGGCTTTGGCGCCATGGCCGACACGCCGCGCGCCGACTTGCGCAGCACGTGCACCTTGTACACGCGCTCAGCCTGCTTGCCCAGCGTCCACTGCTGCAGGATGTCCACGAGCCCAAAGTAGTACGCGCTCGGGCCCGAGACCTGATGTGCGCGGTAGCAGTGGCTCTGGCTGTGACTGTCTTTACGAAGTTCATGCTGTTGTTGTTGGCTCTGGTTCTGCTGTTGTTGCTGCGGGTGCTCTTCAGGCTCGCCAATGACTTCTTCCACCTCTCCATCGCCGTCCTTTCCGCCCGTTAGCGGTGGCTGCTGCTGCACCAGCACGTGCACAAACTCCTTGTCGTCAGCGCTCAGCGACTCGCGTTCAAGCTCCGGAACGACGTTCCTTGTCGCAGGTGTCACGGTCACAGTCACGACCCTGTGCTTGGTCGTGATCTTGAAGTGCGAGTAGTGCGTGCCGATGAGCAGACTGTAGTCCATGATGCCCATACTGGCCAGAAAATTACTGTCGCGCGTGAGTTGCTTGAGTAGCTTGGCCGCTGTGCCCGGATCGAGCTTCAGGCGCTTCTTCAGGTCGTTGTCGCGCAGTGTGATGTCCGGATAATGGTCGGCCCCTCCCATGGCGTCGCAGGGCACCGAGTCCCTTCCACCACTGCTGCCAAACTTGAAGAACCTATTGCACTTGGAGCAGCGGTACTTCTCACCCAGCACACACGCCGGGGCGTTGCGGTCAACCCATGAGCCTTTGATGTCGTAGCGGCGGTGGATCGGCTCGGACGTGCTCAGGATATTACCCATGACCACGAAGTAAAAGATCTGGCCGTACATCTTCATGGCGTGGAAGCCCAGGAAGCGCGGTAGCAGCGTCTGCGGGTTCCACTTGAGGTACCGCAGGTACGAAGGCAGCAGCTCGAGCAGCACCGACTTCTCGTCCGACGTCATGCTCTTCACGAGGTACTTGCGGTCGCACGTGTTGAACACAAAGGCACCGCTGCGGCCTTCGCTGATGCGCTCGTTGATCGTCGAGCGGAACGCGAACATGTACTCGGCGTCGTCCACGCCGTAGAGCAGGCGGATGGACGCGAACACGCGCGGCTGGAAGTCGTAGAACTGCATCTCCTTCATGGCCACGGGCAGGAAGGAGAACCGAGGCGTCGACGTCTTGTCGCGCGCCTCCACGACCTGGATCACCGAGTTGCGCTTTACGGCGCCAGTGCCACGGCGATGGGCGGCGGTGAACGACTCGGACGAGCTCATGGCGAGCAGGTCACGCTGCTTGGAGCGCTTCCAGTCCAGGTGGAACGTCTGGTTCGACTGGATGCGCTGGTTCATGAGGTGGTAGTGCTCCACGGACTCGATGATGCCCGACGTGGCCATGTGGATCATCTGCCGGCGCAGCGCCGTGTTGAGCTGCGGGTTCAGCAGCAGCTCTTGCTCGTCCATCTGGCCCCTGGAGTCGAAAGACGACGTTGACATGTCGCTCGACGAGAACGACGAGCCCTGGAGCATTGATAGTGGGCGGCGCGGCGGACGGAAGCAGAGTGACGACAGATATGGCGCATTCACGACGAGCCAGACGATGATGTTGACGCAGCCGCGCGCCGCGTGGAAGAACGCGCTGATGTTGATCAGCAGCTTGAACATCGAGGTGCCCAGGAGGTCCTTCGTGGTCGTGAGGTTCGTGAGCGCAAAGAGGCAGAGGATCGCAAAGGACCACGAGATGTAGATCGCGCACGTGAAGATGCCGTTGGACAGGATGCGTCTGCGCACCTCAAAGGTCTCTTCGAGGCCGCGGTGCAGCCGGCGCTTGACGAACCGGATGCAGATCACACCGAAGACCAGGTACACGAGCACCCAGACGTGGTAGAGGATCCAGCGGTGCCAGAAGAAGCCCGGCATGTTGGTGTTGTGGTGAAACCAGAAGAACCGCTGGTCCTCCTTGGCCGTCAGGCGGCAGTCCGCTGGGTCGCTGTCGGCGCACTCGTGATCGCCAGTGCCATCGTCCAAGAACCAGAGCAGAAAGCCGCAAACGGTCCCGCTGAGCGTCGAGTAGGCCCAGTAAACGCGGAAGTTGTGCGCGTAGGACGTGAACGGGTTCGTGATCGACTGCACGAGGTCGATGGGGATCGCGAAGAACCAGAACTCGCCGCACACGAGCAGCGCCTGCGTGAGCGCGGCAATCCGGAAGGGCAGTCCCACGGGCTTCGTCGCGTACTCGGTCGCGCAGTACTGGAATATATAGAGCGCCGCGAGCAGCAGGTCCACGAGGCTGTGTGTGTAGGAAACAATGACAGAGTCATAGATGTTAAATCACAGCACATGGGCTCATCGCATATACGGCTGGTATGTGTACCTCTTGCTGAAGATGAGCGGGTTCGGATGCGCGCGCACCGTGCGGCTCTTGGCGTAGCAGATGATGACCACGAGCGAGAACATGCACGATATGAGCGCGCCTAAAAACAGGATCTGGTCCGTGTCGTAGGACGCCGTGGCGATGTCGCTGACCACCAGGACGACCCCACCAACGCCCAAGAGGAAGAAAATCCCAGCGATGACGATAAATAGCGGGATGCGCGGCATGCGACTGCAGTAACTGAATGACGATGAGGACCTGGCAGCGGAGCAGCAGCCCCTGCGTCGTTGCCTCTTATCTGCGAGCGACGGGTTCTTCTGTGGCAGGCGGCGCTTTGAGAACCGTAGCTGCTGCGCCTGCTGAAACTGCAGCTGCGACCTCTGAAAGCGAAGCTGCTGCTGCTGGATGGTGGCAACGTCCTCGTTCAGCGACCTGCTCCCGCGCGGCTCGCTCGTCAGTGAGATCGAGCAGAACGTTGCACTAGTGCCACAGACGATATAAAGTACGTTAGCATGGGCATACGCACAAACATATAGGCAATGGAAGTAAGATGTAAACTCACTATTCCTTGTCACGGATGTTGTTGCCGTTGCTGCCTCGCGGGAGCAGGATCTTGGGCGGCTGCCCGCCCAGTGTGCGCACCATTGGCTGCGCAACTGTCGTGAGTAGGTTTGCGTCAAAGGCTGTGCACGCCTCACCACGAGCGCAGGTGATCAAGAAGAGCTGGGGAGGCACAGCTCGAGACGGGCTGAGGCTGCGCTGCTATGCTGCGTGGCGTTCTTCTCGCACTGAAGAAGCTGCACGGTCGTCCCGGTTCTCTGCTCGTCGTTGGAATTTCTTTCGCGCTTTGGTGGCATGAAAGTGCTCTCTGCCAATTGTTTATGCTATTTGATAGGTTTTTATTGCTATCTGATAGGTTTTTACTGCTATTTGATAGGTTCTTAGTAGAGTGCCTTGAAACGACGCGCAAGATGGATGCCGCTGCCAAAAGTGACACCAATGACGCATCCGAGTCCGACTGCAGCACCGAGAGTCACCCATTCGGGCGACACGTAGGGCTCCAGACACGACAAGAGCCCTTGTGGCAAGGCAGCGAGCGCGGAGGCGAGTGTGGTATCTGCTGGCTGATAGCCCGTTGAAGACAAGTGGGAAGCCGCTGCCGTGTCGATCGGCGCAGTCGGCATCGCGATCACGTAGGACGTGTCCGTGCCGTCGGTCTCGACTGAGAGCGACCGAATGAAGCGCGGACTCACGAGCGGACCTTGGGCCACAAATTGATCAAAGTAGCTCTTCTTGCTGAAGAGCCCCGGTCGACTGCTTTCCAAGCGGAGCTGCAGATAACAGCGCACGCATACACATACCATTGTTAAAAATCGCACCAGCTGTAGAGAATACATCATGAGCATTGCGTACTCGAACTGCGAGCGCGTGCACAGCAGCGAGAATGTCCGAGATGCTGTCCTGTGAAAGTGATATAACACACAAATGCAAAGCTTCAGTAATCCAGCAACAACACCATAACGCCACCACTTTCAGCAAGGCATCTTCGTACTCACCACGTAATACTTGGCGCAGCTCGGTTTCATCCCGACAGTGCACGTGAACACATGCTCGAGAGCTGGTTCGTGCTCCGCGAACGTCAGCAAAGCTGAAAAAGAATGCAAGAAGGGTGCATCGATGAGAAACACGTCATACTTCAAACAGATCACATGCGCACATTACCTTTCATCGCCAGCTCGTCGGATTCGTCGTCGCCTGCAAAGAACGCAAAGTCGGGCACGCCCACTTTGTCTTTCATGTAGTCTAGAATGAGCTTCATCACAGTCGCCTTGTTCACTCCGAACTGATGGACTTCGACGAATCCTTTTCCGCGATACACGGTCGCCTCTCCTTTCTGTGAGCAAATTCATCACTCAGTGAAAAACGAACCACTGCATCACACTGTCAAGGACAACACGGTTCGACGTACCTTCAAAACTTGATGAAGCTGCTCATTGAGCTCGAGCGACTGGATCTCACCGTACTCTAGATCACAGTTCCGGTAGTCATAGATGATTGACGCCTCATTGACAAGCAGGTATGCGCCGTTCGTCCTCGACGCAAAAGACTGCATGATGTGCTTCACTTCGTCCTTCCAGTCCAAGTTCAGGTCTTCGGCGCTGTAGATACACTCCCAGTGCGTGCTGCCCGCCTTCTTCAAGAAGAAACCGTTGTCGGAAATCAGGTTCAGGTTGCCAATACCGGCGAACTCTGCGTCAAGCTCGGCGCGTCGACCGGTACTGGACACGAAGACGACATTCTGCGGGTCATTACAGAGAGTGCGAATGTTCTCGCGAGCCTCACTGGAGAGTGGCATGCGGACCTGACCGTCAATGTACCGGATCATATCCTGTCCAAATGTGGTGACGTCGCTGCACGACATCGAACTGTCGATCGAGTCAGCTCGATGGTAGTGCGTTGCTCCATCCTCTTCCAGAATGCTTGTCGTCCAGCTGAGTGTCCCGCCATAGTCGAAGACGAAGAGCCGTCGCGAGCTCTTTGTGCACTTTTTCACAAGCTCATCCAGATCCAGCGGAACGAAACCCGACTCGAACTGCATCACACGGTAATCGAATCCAAAGCCAACGTCCATGGTCGCTCCAGCCTCGACTGGCTGTTTCTTGCAGACTGCAGCCTCAATATCAGAGAGCAGACGCTCCGACCATTTGTTCTCCATGCGCATCGTCAAGAACTTGTAGTTGAGCTGAAAGCGGTTGTACTTCTCGTAGTAGTTCATCTCTGACGCTTTCACGAGTGCGTTCACGATGTCATCCGTTTTCCACGGGTTCACAAGCAAGCAGCCGTTGAGAATGCGACTGTACGACGCAAACTCGGACACTACCATCGTGCCAAGGTGGCGACACGAGTCCTGCGACGCGTGCTCTTGGTTCCGCTTCTGCGCGACCACGTACTCGAACGGCAGCAGCGATAATCCCGACCGCACACACGTGTCGAGAAAGACGTCGCTGAGTCGCCACAGATTCATTCTTTCCATGCACGTGGTCTTGATCTTCTCCTCAAAGTAGACAACCTGTTCCCCCGGAGGTGCCCAGCGGCGATTGATCTCGGCGGCGAACTTGATCACGTAGTCCCTCGTCTGGTGGTAGTCGTTCGGTCGCGAGTCCATCGATAAACCAATCTGCACGAGAATCACCGATTTGCGCTTCTCCGGGTGAAGCGACAAAAATCGGTCGAACGCGCGCAGCTTGAGAGGCAGTGCAGTGAGCCCTTCAAGTCGGTCGACCGACGTGATCACAAACTTTTTTTTCTTCGCGCTGTCGTAGATGCGCTTCTCGATCGCCTTCTTGAAAGTATGTGCCTCTTTGTCCGCGTCCACGTGGTCCAGGATGGTGTGCAAGTAGCTCACGTCTGGCTCAATGTGCGAGCACGAGAGGTTGATCTTGCGTCCGTTGTACTCGATCACGAGCATAGCGTTCTGGCTGGTTGTGTAGTTGAGTCCCAGGAGTCGTTTGCAGATCGTCAGGAAGTGGCGCGCGTGCTCAAAGATGAGAAAGCCGATGTGGTCTGCGCAGAGCATGGCGCGCAGGATCTCGGTTCTCACTGCGAGGCAGCGGAAGATTTCGCTGGACGGAAACGGTACGTGCAGGTAGAGCGCGACGAGCGCAGTCCTCACTTTGCGCAGCAGGTACGATGGGAGCATGAGAAAATGGTAGTCGTGGATCCAGATGAGGTTGCCGTCGTGATAGCTCTCGATAATGCGCTTTGCAAACGTTCTACGTATTCAATGAGGGAATAGAAACTGTCAGGTGTTAGGTACAGCACATTGTATCGATAAGCACAAGTACCTGTTGACGCTGCAGTAGTCGGACCAGCACTTGTCCTGCGCCGCAGGGTTCCACGACGCGGGGTCACGCCAGCAGCTGGCCCCGAACGAGCTCCTCCTCTCCATCTTTCTCGTCTGTGGCGCCATATTATCACTATCGCCTTCGCACTCGTCCAGCGTCAGCTTCGCAGAGTTGTACACGTCCACTACGTTGTGAAACACCGGCCAGAGCACGCCTTTGCAGAAACCCTGGAAGTACCTGTGTGCCACCGTCGGGTCGAGAAACACTGGAACGCACTGGAACTTGCGCAGCTGCTTCTCTACCGCGTCCTCTTCCGCCTTCGAGATGAACACCTCCGGACAGCCGATGAACAGCGGCGTGTACTTGCCCGCGTCACCAACCAAGTTGCGGTAGAACATGCTTGTGGCGCTCGAGCTCCACTCGACCTCCCACGCGTCGTCCGCGACGTTGCGCTCAAACACGAGCGGCAGCACGTTCACGACGATGAGCACCGTCGTCTGCATGGGCGACGCAGTTCTGTGGCGGCCTGATGCGGTACCAGTAGTTTTATTGTCACCTCTAGCACTATTGCTAGTGCTCGTGCTCGGTGGTTTCGCACGACTCGAGCTCGATGTTGAGCCATTTGGGTGGTGCGCAAGAGGCGACATGGGCAGTGGTGACGACGTTCGTGTGGGCGACCGCACGCTCATGTCCACCTGCAGCGGTTGTGGCTTACTGCGCTTCTTCATCTCGCGTATCGATGCCGATCGACACTATTAACAGCAGCAGCACGTCGAGTTGGTCAATCGCTTGGGCGTGTGGGGCTGCTTTGGCCAAATGGAATGTTGAAGTGGCGGAACTGCTTATGTTGCCCTTATGGCGCATGAACAATCTTAAAGAGTTACAGCGGTCGCTCTAACAAAAAGATGTTACAGCGACCCTTTGCTATTATTGGGCTCTCATTTAGAGTGTAGTGGCACGTTCACTCGCAAGCGCATGGCGATTCGAGGCAACGCGCGTGCTCTCTCGATTACTCTGCTGCGCTTCGAGCGATAGAGGAGGTGGCGTCTACAGGATTACACCCAGCGTACAGAGGCAAAGATGGGGAACGCGTGCTGCGGCGGCGGCAACTACGAGATGCTGCAGCGGCAGGAGCTGCTGAAGGAAGGCAGCGAGTTCAAGAAGAAGAGCACGTACCTGGGCGTGTTGAGCAAGACCGAACACATCTACCTGCAACTCAATCCGAGCGCTACAAGGTGCGTTCATATGCACACGTCAACAAGCAGTTTGTTCATGCTTGCATCAAAAACACTGACAAGTGGTGCGTTTATATTGTGCTGAAGACTTCTCTGGCGGCTTTCTACAGGCTCGAGCAGAGCTGAGGAAATCCCCATCTATCGCATTGGCAAAGTGTGCTCGAACGGTACGGACCCAGTAGCTACTGTTGTTTTGTGGCATGTTCTCACTTTGTCTACTATGACGGTACAGGTATGCTTGAGCTGGTGATTCTCGGTTCCAATGGACAGAAGCTACTGGAGCTCACGGCCGAGTCGTCGTCGATGCGAGATCTGTGGGTGCGTAGACTTTAGTATCCCTTATATGCGCGGTATTCCCATCACATTGTGCTAATGCTATGCGTGCAGGTTCAGACGCTGGACGAGATCTGCTTCAGTACCGCGTCCAAGGCGACCGCAGAAGACTCGAAGGCGCTGCAGCAGGAGCTTTTCAAACAAGAAGAAAAGCAAAAAGAGGTACATGGGCTGGTTCGTCATCGCCTTGTCATTAAAATGGCTACATGCTAACAACAACCTTCACAAACTCTACCTGCCCGTGTCTATAGAAATACTGGAAAGACCGGACAAGCGAGCTCGAGCAGCGGAAGCTCGACGCTGAGGAGCGCAAGAAGAAGATCGGGCTCTCGGGCATGAAGTACACAGCACAGGCGATGGTGAATCGATAAACAAACCAAAGCCACAGAGTCAATAGAGCAAGGCCCATCAGTATTTAGCAATTTGTTAGTTCAGGCCTTTCCTATTTGTTTTGTTACTTGTTTTCTCGATTGTTCATGGTGAAAAGCTCATATATGCTGTGCTTAGAGAGCGACGTGGCTCAGTAAAAGCTTAGCTTAGAGCGTGTTGTGGAACGAGTCGGCGAGCTCCAGCATGTTGGTGGTGTCCAGCGTCTGGCCGTGCACGGGGCCGATAGCGCTCAGCACGGCGGCCTTCGCAACAGCGCTCACGTGAATCGCCGCGCGCATCTCTTCGCCGAAGAACGGGATGAGCGACACCACTTTCGACACGGCGCCCAGATTCCGCGAAAGCAGCGTCATGGGCACACCCGCGAGCTGGAGCGGCACGCTGTACGAGTTGGTGCGGCGCAGGCCATAGATGAACCCTGGGCGGAGCGACACGCCAGTGGTTGGGAATCTATGTATAAAGACACACGATATTTTGATCAGCAATGAGTTGGCGTCATAATGATACGCGAGGAAACTCATCGATCAGTACCTCGCAACGACTGCGGCTTCCGCACGTTCTTTGCCGTGGTAGTAGCCGTAGAGCGGCGCCCACGTCGGCACGTACGAGCCCACGCGCGAGTTGGAGATGAACACGAAGCGCTCAGCGCCTGTAAGCATTGTTTGTGCGCCATGCAGAATTAATGGCGTGAGAATACAACCACCACATTCGCATATCCACTGGTACACCGTACCTGCTTGTTGTGCGGCCTGCGCGGCGATGATGCTCGCATCCCCGCACATCTTCTCCATGTACTCGTTGTTGCCGAACGCGCCAACCGTCGAGACTGCAAGGCAAACGACCGCATGAGTTCCTCACAATCACACCGCCACGCCATCCTACAACATCGTGCAGCATCACTACGTACTGACGCCCGTGACACCCTCGGCGGCCTTGGCGACGTCCTCCGGATTGAACACGTCGCCCTGGTGCCACTCCACCTGGTCGATCCAGGGCACGTCCTGCCACTGCGGCTTGCCCGACTTGTTGAGGCTGCGCACCTCAATGCCCTTCTGCACGGCGCGCTGTACGATGTTGCTGCCCACGAAGCCGTTGCCGCCGATCACGAGCAGTCGGTGCTTGCTCTTGTCATATGACTTGGTGGCGCTCGTGCGTAGATGGCGGGCGGCTGTCGACGCCATGGAGATCGCTTTTGGTAGTGTTGTTGCTGCTGCTGCTGTGGATGTGGATGTGGCGATCTGAAAAGCTTCGCTCGGTTTCCGTCTGCGACAGTGGGATCGGCAATGTGATGGGCGCATGCCTGAGAAGTGGTAGGTGTACTAAAATCAGTTTTTGACTTGAATTTTACAATTGTCTAAAATATTTTTGAACTTATTAGATTCAAATGAAAATGTGATCATAATGGAATCTAGAATAACTCGAATGTTGTGAGCTAGGTGTGATGTATTTGAAGAGAGGTTTAAACAGCTGAAGGAGGACGCGAAAGGTCGTGCCATTCGTTCGAGCAGCTTTTCAGAATGGCACGCACCTCTTGGTGCAATTGAGAACGCGAGCGAGTCTAGAGCTTCTATTGCTACGAGCTAACGATGGTGATGCAACACAGCGTACGTTGATGTAAGGGACTACGAGATGAGCTAAAGTCCCCCTCTTCTCTCTGTGTCTGTGCGCAGTCCAACATGTCGGCGTCTGCGTTCGCGCGATCGCGCGCTGCGCTGCGGCGCAAACCTCGCCAGATCAAAAAGGTAATCGAGTAAGCCGACACAATGCGTTCTAGCTAGCTAACGATGCTGAGTGTATGTACGTCTACAAATCAAGGCGCTGGACGACGAGGACCTGGAGGAGATCAAGGAGGCGTTCCACCTCTTCGACGCGGACGGCAGCGGCTCCATCGACGTACGCGAGCTCAAGGCGGCGATGCGTGCGCTGGGCTTTCAGGTCAAGAAGGCGGAGATCCGCCAGATGATCGCCGACATCGACAAGGACGAGTCCGGCACGATCAACGTGGACGAGTTTATCGAGATGATGACGGGCAAGATGGTGCGATTAGCTTGTTTGATCATGAGCAATTGTATGAGGAGCTACTCACATGTGTTCTCACTGTGACCTAGAACTCGAGGGACCCGCGTGAGGAGATCATGAAGATCTTCAAGCTCTTTGACGACGACAACACGGGCAAGATCTCGTTCCGCAACCTCAAGCGCGTCTGTGCGGAGCTTGGCGAGACGCTCACGGACGACGAGATGCAAGAGATGATCGACGAGGCTGACCGCGACGGTGACGGCTTCATCAACGAAGACGAGTTCTTCCGCGTGATGAAGAAGCGGTCTGGGAACCCACTCGACGACCTCGACAGCGACGACGACTGAAGTGCTAACTAATCCATGTGTGATTTGCATTGGGGATTGGAGAAATGAGACTTGAATTGTGTTCATCTTCTTATATTGAGGCTGTAGATGGCGCCTTCGCTGCATTGAGACGCGCTAGTACAGAGTTCACAACTGTCGACGCGCTAAGTGGTGACTGGAGAGTGGCTGGATCACCGCTGCCAGCTTGTGCAATCCGCTTCTCGAGACGAACGGACTGTAGAATCTCGTTCACACTGCGCTTCACGACCCGTAATCCTCCGGGCAGAGGATGAGGCAGCACTGGTACACCACCTCGCTTGTGGCTCGTATGCGAGAAAGCCTGTGTTGATTGCGCTGCCGGTGGCGGTGGTGGTGACTGGTCGACAATGTTGACGCGAACCCGGAGCGACGCGCTTGTGGACTGGACCTGGACCCCTAGTCGGCTGTTCACGTTGTGGCGCGTGGTGCTCTCGGAGCTCAGCTGGTTATCTCTAGAGAGACCGCCTTCGCTCTCATCGATCCCGAGGAAGAGCTCTTCCATCTGCTCTCTTACGCTTAGAATCGGTCTGGCCATGGGCACGAGACGGTCGTGGTGGCCAGCAGTGAGCGGGATCGTGAGTTCGCCAAAGCCCTCGATGCGCTTCCGTCCCCACGAGTCACGAGAGAAGACGCTGAACGAGAGCACCGGTGAGGCGGCTGCTGCAAGGAGATCTTCATCATCATTAGTGTCACCGTCTGGTCCTAGCCTCTTGCTTCCGTCTCGAGCTGCCGGGGCGTCAGGTATTGACTTGTTGCTCTGCTCATAAAGCTCCAGATCGAACTTTGTGTGGAGATTGAACACTGTGAGCGTGTTCCCATTCGCTGATCTCTTTGGCATCGACAAACGAGAGTGCGTCCGTGAGCCATTGCTGTTGTTAGCGTCAGTCTTTCTAAGGACTCTGCGTCGCCAGTGGGATTGCTGGTGCTTGGCTCCATGTGGGAAGTGAAGAGTGAGCTCAACAAACACTGGCGCATTGTCATTCGTCGCAGGTACGAGGTCCAGCGCCGACACGACCCCCACGAGCACCAGCCGCCTTCTCAGCACACCATTGAGCTTCATGGCCTCGTAGTAGAGCTGCTGCTGGTCATTGCGACCAATTCCGCCTTCGCTTGTCGAGAGCGCCACGCGTGCGGCGCCCTGCCTCTCGTCCTGGATCTGCAGTTCCCTCAGCAGCTGCTGGTCAGACGTGGACACGAGTGGCAGCAGGTCGTTCACGTTGTCGAGCGTGTACTCGTACTGCGCACCGCCGATGGTCACGTGGTACGTTGAGAGCTTGGGGCCTTTAGTGAGAGCCTCGGGGTCGTTGTCCAGGTCCACTGGCGTGGAGAAGCCCGGTGTGACGCTCAACAGACCGCTCTCGGCGTAGAATCGTGTCGAGCAGAGTACTTTTTCCGAGCCGCCTTCAAAAGACACCACGATGTGCATGGCTCTGTACGATTCCTCGCGATGGTGGCGCACCCACGCGCGCTCTGTGTTGTTTCTCCAGGGCGTCACGAGCGCCAGCGCACCGTGCGGCAGGCGGCGCTGCTGAGCGCCCACGAGATGGGTTGGCACGTTCGCGCTCTCCTCGGAAACGTGATGATGAGTTGTCACGTGCCTCGCGAGTTCCTGTCACCAAATTCAAGCAGCTCAGTCGTTAGAAAAGGAAGCTTTAGAGCTCATAAGTGATACTAAATAGCTCCTGGTAGTACGATACCTCGGCTGGAATGTAGTTGTCGGCGTCAATGTACGAGCAGAGCACTGCTGATTCCGAGCTCGAGCTCGATGGAGAACTGATATCAGTACTTTCATTGAGACTAGCTTGAGGGTCGTCATCGCCAGTCTTGTGCCTGGACTTCTTCCTCGCCTTCTTCCGGTTCTTCGCATTGCGAGCGAGTTGAAGAGTGTTCTGGGCGCTCGTGAGCTTCTTCTCCTGCCACTTAAAACAATAGTCCCACGTGGTGCCCACTGCATCGCTGTTCAGGTCGTCGTCACCTGCGGTGCTTGCGATCTGCGTGGCAATGTTGAGTTGGTTTCGCTCGTCAGTCACTCACCCGTTCGTCTCGAGCGAAACAAGCAAATGTACCTTGCGCAGCGTGACGTGGATGCGCAGGTTCTCAATCGGGTCCCGCGTGTGGTAGAGCTGCGTCAGCGGCATCGTCACTTGCTTTCTCTATGCTGGCGCTGAGCCATAAGCCAAAGCAGAAGTCAACGCTTTTCGTAACAGGACGACCCCTAGAGCTGCATGCGTCGCGTCTCTTCGTGCCCAACGGGTTCAGTCAGGACAAAGAGTCATGCGGGACTTTCAAAAGCCTCGCTCAATGACTCAGATCTGCCAGATACAGAGTGAAACCTTGACTTGGAGCATGAAGCTTGTGGACAGCGACAAGCAGACTGGTAAGTAGAGAAACATACAACGGCATGAGAAGTGCGCTCACATAACGCTTGTTACTGTGCTCTCACTTTCATCGTGACATGACTCAAATGGCTCATGTGACCATGCAGAGAGCGCGAGCCCCATCTACGTACGCGATCAGAGCCTCCAGGCGATCCAGATGGAGCCCAACGCCTCACTCGCAGAGTTCGTCTCACTCACAGCTTCGTCATCAATCTTCTGGGTATAACTCAAGGGGCTCAGATATGAGAGGGTGTGTGCGTCTATGTCGTGACTGTAGGTTCTCGTCGCTGATCGAAGACGGGCCGGAAGACGATCCGATCGACGTCAAGGTGGTGCTTCAGCAGTTCCAGCTTGCATGAGTTAAGCATGAGCGTGTACTGACGTGATGTGCTACGTTGCCAGGCCGAGACGGATGCCAAGCGCCGCGAGAGCGAGTGGCGCCTACACGCCAAGAAGCAGCAACTGAGGCGCTTCCACGATCAGATCTGCATGCGCATCAACGAAAAGCAGCAGCAGCGCCGCCTCGAGGCCCAGCAGCAGGAGAAGCTCCTGGTTCGTGCTTTGAGAGCTCTCATTCCGGTAATGTTGCGTCCAATGAGCTAATAATGTTGGACTGCTGCTTGCACTTGACAATCTTGCAGGACGACAAGTTCGTCAAGGTGCTGGAAGCGACAAGACCGAAGGAGCAGTGCCGTGACGCGACTGCAAGTCCCGTGCGCATGGTCAACAGCAGCATCGAGGCGCTGGCAAAGCACAAGAGCGAGCTGCTAGAGGTGCGTATGGTCTAGAGCCACAATCCTGACTACGCTGTGATCTCATGATCTCGCTCGGGACTGACGTCTCCATCCACTTTGAACTGCAGGGCAGCGCGCTAGGAGCTCACATCGAAAAGGTACGCGCTCACCGAAGCATCTCACAGCATACAGCACGCGTGCGTGCATTGAAGAGTTTCTTGCCCTCTTGGTTGGCGGTAGGTCCTGCGCATCGACGCGCAGACTCGCCAGCTCATGCTCGCATCCAGGAGTCTTTCACCAGAGCTCTGTCAGCCTACTCCTGGTTCCAACCAACAGTATTTAGCTTCAGCACCCGACGCTTGGGCGCCTAAGAGCGAAGTGGACGAGGACGAGACCACCAAGCCCAGGAACTCGGCCCACGAGCTTCTACCAAAGCAGGTAGGCGGGCTCAAGTCCAACCTCTCGTCTTGTACCCTTGAGCTCATGTGCACTCCGCTTTTTTCGATCGAACAGCGCGTGGCGTTGTACGCGACGGTGCGCAGGAGGTACATGGAGCAAGAGCGCGCAGACGTCCGTCGGCCGCACTCAGGCTCGAATACCTCGAGTTCAATTGCGACCTCCACCACACATATGGCACCAGGTTCTCACCACCAAGCGCGTCGTGATAAGAGTCGCCAGTCGCAGAAAGCTGCTACGGCTCAAGCCACTCCAGGCGGGGCGAGAACCACGAAAGAACCCAAGGACTCGCGACGCCAATCGGGATGTGGCGTTAGAGTGTACGTGACGCAATCTACTGCATCTCGGTCGTCACTGGATTCTTACGCAACGCTTCACTGTGGGTGTTTCAACAGTGTCGACATAACCCTGGGCTGCGACGTCCGGCTGCACAAGCAAGTGGCCTCGTCATCAACTCCATGGAGGTACGGAATCGCAACTGCACCTTGAAATTCATGACCGCATGTAGCTTAGTTCACCCAGTGCTCATTTCGCTATCGAACGAAACTCATGGTCAACAGGAAGAAGAGCGCGCCGTCAGCATCACCATCGTTGCCATCCGCTCGCAAAGCCGGGAACCAGACTCACACCCGGTTCCTGAGCGCACTGGCGACGGAACTGGGGACCCCCGCGCTCTGCTCGTGCGTTCGGAACATGGCGTCGTCTCCGTATTACGAGCGGCCGTGCGCCAACAACTGCGAAATGTACAACGACCCGAGGAAGCGCGAGAAGCTGCTCACGAGTGTGTACAAGCAGCAACATCAGCAGCAGTCTGGGACCAGGAAGACCGGGTTTGCGTCGTCCTCTCCAGTCTGTTAGCAGTAGGAGTTCATTCATTGCATCACCGCTGCGCAACACCGCGTTCCATAAAGCCAGCAGCAGCCTTCCGTCGTGTTTACACTGTCATAATAACTTCACCGTCCATGTCCTGCACATCATCGACGCTGCTGCCGAAGGGCCAGAGGCCGCCCAGCACGCTCTTCCCCCAAGTCGAGTCTGTGGAGCTGCTGGAGCTCAGCGGAGGTCTCTCCGATGAGTTATGCTTGGCACGCTCTCCACTAGTAGTATCCAAGCGCAGTGGGTTTGCCGGGAGTCTGGACGAGTCAGTACCTGGGCCTTGACCTGCTGGGTAACTGGAGTCTGTCGGTGTTTCAGTGGATTGGAAATTGTGACGATGGTTGTCCTTGGCGATAGAATCTTCGTCACCTTCTACTATAGACACCTGCTTGACGGTCACGACCTTGCGGATCTCGGACTTGAGCTGCTGCAGCTGCTCCTGCTGTATCCGAATGTGTTCCTCTGCGTCCTCCAAGTTGCGCTGTAGAATTGCGTTCTCCTATACATTGTTCCATGATAAACATCAGTTAGTCTCAATGATCCTCACTCGCTAATCGCACACTGTTACTGAAACGCACCTCGCGCAGCTTGCGCACGTAGTCAAGCACGACACGCTCGTCGCCGAGCTTCCGGATCTCCTGAGACTCGATTACGAGCGTCTCGATCGTCTTGCGCAGCTGAACGATCAGCAGATCCTTCTCTTCCAGCTGCACCAGCAACCTCGCGCCCTGCAGCTCCTGCTCTGACGTGCGTCGAGAGTTGCGTCGCGACATTGTTGCAGCGCTTGCGTTGTCGTCTTCGCCAACGGACTCGGCAGTTGTAGACGCAGACGATGGTGGCGACGATGACGACGACTGACTCTCGCTTGGCTCGCACTGGTGTTCTTGCTGCAGTTTGCTATCGCTATGGATCGCAAACAAATCGCGCACTTCCTGCGCCGTCGCCATGTCAATCGCAGTCTTGCCCTTGAACACCCCTTTCTCGCCCTCAACGTCACGATCCGCATGGTACCGCAGCAGCAGTCGCGTGCACTCGACGTTACTCGCGCGACACGCAAGGTGCAGCGGTGTCGCGCCCTCCGCGTTCACTCGGTCCATCACTTTCGCTCGCTGCACGTCCTCGCGCTGCAGCAGTAGCTCCAGCACTTGCGCCGCCGAGCACGTGACCGCCCAATGGACAAACGTGTTCTGCGCAGATCCGTCGGTCGTATCGCCGTCCACACCCGCGCTCAGCATTTTGTTCACGCCGTCCGCGTTGTTGGTCGCAATCTGCTGGATCGTGAACTGGTGGAACACGAACACGAGGTCGCTCGCGCGCAGCTGCTTGGCGAGCAGGTACGCCGTGTGCTGGCGCTTACTTGACGCGTCGCTGGTACTGGCTCCACCGTTTCTATTAGCAGTCGCACCGACTGGGAAGCTCTCGTGGTCGGGGGGAAAGCCCGCGGCGAGCAGCACGCGCACGGCGTCCGTCTTGCCGTTGGCCACAGCGACGTGCAGTGGCGTGCGGCCCGTGACCGGGTCCACGATCTGCCGCAGGTCCAGCTGACCCTGCGCGTGGTCTGCGAGCGCCTTCAAGACGTCTGAGCGCCCGTGCTCCGCCGCGAGGAAGAAGCCGTCGGCCGCCTCTGCGAGCATCTCGTCCGTCGCCATCTCGTCCGGTGTCGTCTTGCGCGTGTGACTCAGTTTGAAGAGCGCAAGTGTTCCCCTCTGCTACAAATAAATCGATTTCAGTATTACGTCAAGAAATACTATTTTTGGCCGTTTATCATTGTAAAGCGGTCGAAAAAGTAGTATTTTGCAAAGTAATAGCCAAATTTAGAGATCAAAAATAGAAGAGAAGCATACAAATGATAAGCTTGATTCGACATATTTTTGACCAGCTAGCAACATGTGATGGAAGCAATCTTCAATCCCATCTTTCTACCTGCGAAGGCGAAGCAAAGCGTGATGCCATCATCCCCCGCACCAGCTGAAGCTTCGACGTGGGGCTTCCGCAGCCGCCTGCCGTGGCCCGCGGCACGCGGTGAGCGGCTCTGGGCGCAGCTCACGTCCGTCAAGGGGCTCTCGCAGTACGATGTGGAGCTCTGCGAGCCGAGCGCCGGCCACATCGCGCTCGTGCTCGTGAAGAAACACGTCTCCACTGCCGCCCCCGGAACGCCCGGACCAGCGCCATCTGTTGCTGGCGGTGGGTCGCCTCCATTGGGACGACGTGGCTCCACGCCACTGGCCACTGTAGCTGCGCACACGGGTGCAGCGGTGGCCGTGTCTCCGCGCGTCGTGTTCGTTCTGGACGCGATTCCGCCGCCGCGGAAGGCGACGAGTCCAGTGAAAGTGCAGCAGAAGCAGAGCGCGAGTCAATCGCTACGCTCGCTCTCGCCCGCAAGCACAGGCAGCACAATGAGCAGTAATGGTGGTGCTGCACTGCCCGACTCGACCGGTGGACTGCCGCTCCAGCAGCAGCAGGACGTGGACGAGCTCGATCTCATCGACGAGCTCTTCGCGACCGCTAAAGTCGGGAAAGATGGCGCTATCCTGGCCAAGTCGCCGCTGCTGAGTGCGCGCTTTGACTGTAAAGTGGTCGCAATCAAGTTCATGCGCGGCAACGCATCAGCCAGCTCGAGCCTCTCTCGGTCCCAGCAGCAGCAGCGAAGCGCCAGTGGCACAACGACCCTGCGGTGCGTGGTCGCGCGCGAGGACGGCATGGCGTTCATCTGGGAGTGGGGCAGTGACCTGCACCAGTGGACGTCCCTGAACCATTTCTGCTTTCTCGAGAACCCGAACCTCAAGTGGACAAAGCCCGTCGTGGCGTTCACGGCCACCGAGATGGCGTGGCACGGCGAGACGACCGAGTTCGCGTGGTGGTCCATGGAGTCCAAACAGGAGCCCAAGCTGTGCCTGCGCAAGATCCAGTATGCGCAGGAGCAGAGCACGTTCCGCACGGAGATCACGATCGGCAACCCGTTCTCGCTCACGTGCACGCAGGTGGTCGGGCTCCAAAGCTCCAGGCTCGGGCTCTGGATCGTCACGAGGGCCATGGGCGTGCACTTCCGCAGCGCCGAGTCGCTGCGCATGGTCTCACTTAGCTGGCACGCGGTGCTAAGTGGTGGTAACAACAATGGTGTTAAGAACGACGATACTATCAAAGCAGCGATGGCGGACCCAGCGTCGCAGCTGCTCACGTGTCTGCACAACGTCACGGGCGAGCTGCTTGTGCTGGTGAGAGGCTCAGGCGTAGTGCACTTGGTGAGCTCAAGGGACCCGAAGCATCCACAGCAACAGCAGCAGGGGCTCAAGGCCAAGCAGCTTACGACCCTCGACTCGTGGTCTCCCAGCATGGCAGAGAACGCTGTGAGCATCGCCGCGCATCGCCACCTGCTTCTCGTCGTGACCAGCGAGACGATCCTTGCGTTCAGCTACCTCACTGGCGAACAGCTGGCGACTATCGAATTGCCGCACTCTTCGCCTGAAAATTTCCACCCGATGTCGAAGGCTGTGGTCCGTTCGCCGCCAGCTCTGTGGACGATCACTGGCGCTGCGAGCTCCGTTGGACTCTGGAGCTCTTCAGGCTTTTGGTTTCTCACGACGCCCAGTGCAAAGGCTCTCGGCAACAATCTCAATCCGCTCATGACCAACAGCAGCCAGCGTCTTACTCAGCAGCATCAGCAGCAAGGTGATTCTGGCAACCCGAGAGCGGCGTTCGAGTCCCTGGCCAAGTACGGCGAGAGCCTCAAGTTTGAAACCGCACTGCAGGCTCTGGAGATTCTGGAAAAGGTCTGCAAGTCGCTGGACGCGTGCGACGAGCAGGTGCTGAACACGGTCTTCCAGTCGCTCTCGAGTCCGGCGCTGCTGCTCGCGGTCTTCGCGGACCAGAACGTCCCTGCGGCGCTCGTGGACGAGCTCGCGCGCATCGTGGCGTCTCTGCACCAAATCGCACACGAGATCACAGTCGGTGGGCGATTCGCGTCGTCGTGGGAGAAAGGGGACGCGTCGACCAAGTCAGCGGACTCCCAGTACCAGTATAGTGCGGCGCAGAAACTCACGCCGGCGAACGTCGAGGCGCTGCACCACTTGTCCAACTGGGTGCTGCTCGCCAAGCGCAAGATCACACGGCTGCAGACGAGCGCGTACTTCAAAGGACGACACCACGTGCGGCCACGAACCGTGAGCGCGCTCACGACCGCGGCGTCGGATGAACCGTTCTCTACGTTCAGTCCACTGGAAGGCGACGATGACCCGGATGCATCCAACTTTCGATTGAGCCGCAAGCTGCGGCCCATGAGTTCGCTGCGGTTCGCCTCCGGGAGCTGTGCGCTGCACCACGGGAAGCAATGGCTCGTGCAGCTCGAGTCCTTTCTGCTCGATGGCGTGGCGTTCAAGAAGAGCGCGAGCGGAGAAGGCTCGTCAAGCAACAATCATGGGGCGGTGCCGAGCCACCTGCTGTTTCACGAAGAGCGCCAGCTGGAGGACTACCGGAGCTCGAACTCGTCGTTTTCCAAGCACATGTACGTCGAGTCGATGAGTCGTCTGTACCTGCTGCACGAGCCGGCATCTTTGCTACCGTTCGTGCACTGCGTGTCCGAGTACTGTCCGCGGCTCTTCTCGCTCTCGGGGGCGACGTGCGTCTCGCGCTCGCACGCTGAACGAGCGCTCACGCTCTTTCCGCCGCTCGAGTTCTTTGTGGAGCGGTTCATACGCGAGCAACTTCAACTCAAGCAGCAGCAATCGGTTAGCAGCAGCAGCACGAAGACTCTGAGCCAGTCACAGAAGAAGAAGAAGCGCCACAAGGAGCTCGGCGCGGCGTTCGCGAAGGACTCGCTGCTCGCGTACGCGGCGCTGCTCTGCCGCTGCGGCTACTACCTGGAGGCCTGTCACGGGCTGCTCCAGTGCGATCTGTACGAACACTGTCGAGAATCGCTATTTGTGAACAATCTCCTGAAGACATCAGAGGACCGCGATGGCTTTGACGATGCCCAGGCGCTCGAGGGCGAACAACTGGATGCTGTGCGCGGCGCCGTGTACTTTGCGCTACTGGAATACTGCGTCAAGCACCGCGACGTCGCGGAGCTCCAGCTGCTCCTGGAGCTCAAGCCTGTTCACGTGAGCGTGCTGCATGTGTTGCGTGCTCTGCGCAACCACCTGCCACAAAAAGTCGTCAAGAAGAGCGAGAGTGAAAGTACTGGAGGAAGTGGAAGTGCGCACGAGCAGGTGACGGTGGGGAAGCTGCGTCCTGTGCTACTGGCGCTGCTCAAGCAGCAGAAGGCAGTACCAGTGCAGGTGGCGTGAGGTGGAGAGAGCTAGCGAGTGTTGTTTGTGGTGGCTGTGTGCTGGTGGTGCTCCATGTGTAAATGAAAGGTGATGTTTCATTTTTGCTCTGTTAAAACTCAAACATGCAAATGGGAAAGATAAAAGGAATATGCAGAACACTCAAAACCTCACGCTGGTAGACTTGAGCTTACGCTGTGAGCTGCCAGAGCACGAGCGCGATGGAGCGCTGGATCCACTGCGTCTTGGGGAACTTGGCGCTGTCCACTTGCACCGACACGGAGAAGAGCAGGTGGTCGCGCTTGTCGCTCGAGTACACAGGCAAACGGCGGTAGCCCGTCTGATTCGCGAGCTCGTGTGCGGGCGACCAGCGCAGGTGGAGCAGCAAGAGGTTGTTGCGGATGATATCCGACGGCAGAATCGCGTTCGTCGACCAGGACGCGCCTTCGAGCTGCAAGCCGCTGACGCCGAAGCTACCGACGTTGCCAGTCGGCTGGATCTCTGCAACCAACTGCAGCTCATCCAGTGAGCACGCGAGTGCGGCAGCGACGCTCTGACGAGCCGCAGTCACGAACGCCTCGGGGGAGAAGAGACCGCCGAGCCAGATGCCGCTCTGCGTCTGCAGGAGCTCGTCCGGCGCAATGCGAGCCAACTGGTTCAGCTGGCCAATTCGGAGCGAAAAGTCTGCGAGCCACTCGCTCAGGCTCAGCTCTGCCGGCACGCGGTAGAGCTGCGACCACTGGGCTGGGATTTTCTCGCGGTACAGCGTCTGCATGGCTTCGCGGATGTCGTTCGTCGGCTTCGTCCTATACGAGCAGACAGCCTTGATCGTGGAGAGCAGTCCCGTCACGGTCGAGAGGTAATCCGAGCCCAGCTCAATCTCACGGAACATGCAGCGGTAGATCGGGTTGGCGAAGTTCGCAGGGTCGCGCGACATCGACGGCAGCGAATTCGGGAACAGCGCGAGCCATGCGTCGACGCGGCGATCAAGGTCCTGAACCCACTTTGGTCGGGTGTCTTCGCCCATACTCTCGTCGCCGCCATTGTTGCCTGCAGCAGTGCCCAGCACCATGCTCTCTTCCTCGACGCTCGTGCTGTCGCTCTCGTTGCCGTAGAAGTCTTGCATCAGCTGAAGGTTGCGCAACGTGCGGCTTCCCTGGGTGATCAGCACCATCGTCTCAGCCGATCGAGGAAGTCCCATCCATGAAGGAGGGTTCGTGCTCGGCAGACGGTGGATCCATTCCATAAACTGCTGCTTGGTTTTGCCTTCGGCGATCAGCAAGGTCTCGTCGTCAGCACTCACGAGCTCGAACGTGTTCTGGTAGCTCTCTGGAGTGAACACGTGCTCGAGCAGCGTGTCCATCAGCTCTTGATCAAACTCGTTGTCGACACGACCACCGTACACCGATTCCTTCAGCGTCGTGCGGATCGCAGCCCACGGGATGTTGTCCGGAGCCACGTGTGCTCGGTTCGAGCCTACAGAGTTGACCCATCGATCGATCACATCACAAGCGCCACGGAAGTCTGACTGACTGAACTCGTACGTCTTCGACCAGCCCACCGGCACGTAGCGCAGTCGCTCGTGCACAAGCGCGTGGAACCACGACAGCAACAGGTACAGTCGTGCTCGCTCAGCTGGCATCTTGTTCATGCGATCCGCAGAAACAGTGTCGAGCGTACGCACCATGCTCAGCTTCATGCCACTCGGTGGCTCAAAGACAAAGATGTCGCACATGCGCAGGAGGTTCACAGGCAAGCTCGGATGGATCTCGCTCGTGAGGAAGAGTCGGAAGTTCGGATGCGCCGAATCCCGGGCGTTGTAGATCTTCTTCTCAATGCCCACAAGCCACGAAGGACACAGGTGGACATTGCGCAGAAGCAGCCACGTGCCACTCTTCAGTGCGGTGTTCAGGCACTTCTCGGCAGCGTCGAAACCTTCCGCAGAACCTATGGAGACGGAGTTGTACTTCTTTTGAAGAGTAAAAGCGAGCTCATCGATCTGAGCACTCGCATCGAAGCCCGGCTTTGACGACAGAAGGATACCTCTCGTCGCCTGGGTGTCATTCTCGATGTTTTTGCGCAGTTCAATCTCGCCTCGCCATGGGAATTCGGAGCCAAAGACGAGACCCACATAGACTTCCGCGGCGTAGATCACGCGATCTGGACGAAGGAAGTGCACGAGGATGACGTCGCGGAACGCTGCACGTCGTGGCGTGACAGATGCGTTCAAGAACGACGCATCCCAGCTCTCAGGTATGTGCTTCTCCGCGACTGGGTGCTTCACAAACGCGTTCCACTCGGCCGCATTCTCGCGGACATGAGACTCCAAGTGCTTGAACGATGGGATCTGCAGCAGCTTCAAGAGCTGATCGATTTCCACCTTGGAGAACGCAGGGAGAAGTTCCTGGAGTTCACCTCGCGCACTGCCAGCATCTGGTCTCAGGAACGCTGCCGTGGTGCCGAGTAAGATGTCCATCTCTTCATCTAGTGGACCGTCGAATGGCACCCCGGCATTCAGCTGAGCGCTCTGCACAGCCATGCTCTCCTGCTGAAGTTCAAGGTAAATCTGCGTCATTCGCAGCGCGAACATCAGCTTGTCGTTTTCCACCAATCCTCGACTAACACGGGCAGCAGTGTGGCTGAAGAGCGCATTCGAGAGGCTCTCCAGACGCCCATCTTGGCTGACTTCTTGAGGAAGTGAAAGCACCTTCGTCAAGAGGCTCAGAAAGAAACCCAACGAGTACTGGTACAGGAAGTGGATCGACGACAAATTCTCCAACGCGAAGAACAGACGAGACGAAGCCTTCGCAAGCGGGCGGTATCTGCTTGTCGCAGCTTCCACAATGCTCATGGTGGTCTGCGTCTGCGCAACCTGCTCCGAGATGTGAGCAGCTTCTGCCTTCATTCCCTCCAGGGCGTTGATCACACTGTCATCGTCCAGGATGTTGCCTTGGACATTGTTAATCTGCTGGAGCAGCGAGTCTTCCAGCTCGCGCAGCTTGGCCTGGTACTCGCCCTGCAGCTTGAGCAAGTTGTTCCGCTTCTCTTCCACTTCTGGTTGTTCGCTCTTCATCAAGATGCTCAGTCCCTGGCTCTCCAAAGAGCTTGGCGTCACAGTGAAGTTGACAAACGTCACACGACTGCAAATGTCCGGGCTGAAGCGGCACGATGGGTCTCTCGTGATCAAGAACAGACGGAAGTCGGGCGAGTAGTCGATTTCTTCTCCACCGAGTCGAATCAGCACGCGACCGCCAGTCTTGTAAAGCTCGCGGTTCAGCACTGGGTTCAAAATCGGATCGATTTTCTCGACTTCGTGGACCAGCAGTGCAGTTCCGAAGCGAATCGCACTCGCCAACACCTTCATGAACGAGCTGTCTAAGAAGGAGGTCTGCGCGATCTTCTTGTTGGTCTTGAGCGCGTAGTAGCGCATGATGAAGTTGTTCGCTTGGCCAGATGGATCAATGATCAACGGGAAGCGGTGGAAGCGCTGTAAGATGATCGCGTTCTCGTAGCACAGTTCGTCTGACGGCAGCTCACTCATCTGCCACTCCAGCTGCTCGCTTGGTCGCGAGAGATAATCCACAAAGCTGAGTTGAGGCTTCATGGCAATCCCCATGGTGTTCAGGATGTCGCGCCAGTCTTGCGCCAGAATCTTTCGCTGCTGGAAGTCAAGGAACCCAACGTAGGTCAGGAAGGCAGAGCACAGCAGCGTGTCTCCGACAAGAGTCTTCATCTGCGTGTCAAAGTCGTTCGATCCAGCTTCCCAGCGTTCGCTCTCATGAAGCAAGTTGTTTAGCAAAGCGACCGAGCGCTCGACCTTCTTATTCACTTGCGCCATGTCGTTCGTGATAATTTGCGCCTCGTTGATCAGAGCAGCATACTCGTGCTTGTAGCTCTCGATGCGGACTTCGAGAGCGTCGATCGTCTTCTTCGCCTTCTCGTAGCTCTTTCGCAGATCAGCAGACTTGTCGATCAGCGCCTGCACCTCCTCTCGCAATGGCTGGATCTTGTGGAGAATGGCCGTGTAGCTGAGCTGCGAGACAACCCACTTGTAAAGCGGGCCGCATGCTTTCGATGCGCGGTTGACCTTCTCGTATTCAAACTCTTCCGAGTTCTCAACATAGTTGGTCTGAATGGTATTGCGCTGTCTCGCGGTCAGCTTCGTCGAATCAAAGTTCACCACACTCGAGATGAAATCATCTCGTCGGATGAAGCGACGAAGATCGGCCCAGTCCAGACTGGTTTCTCCCAGCATGACTGCCACCGCTTCCACAGCCAGACGCACGGCATTCGGAGGACGAGCCAGAGCTCGGATCTCATCAAGCTGGGACTTACGAATCGAGTTCACAGATGCCTGCGCTTCGAGAAGAGCAGGTTCTGCCTGCGCCAAGTCTGCTTCAGCCACTTTCTTTCGTGAACTGATTTCTTGGTCCTTGCTCGCGAGGTCTGCTGCCAGCTGTTCCGTGTCCTTCTTTTTCTCTTGAGCTTCGTTCTGCTCACGAATCATCTGCTGAAGCTTCTCATTCGCCTCCACATCCTTCTTCTTCAACTCCTTCTCCTTCAGGCTAAGCTGGCCCTGCAGCTCTGCCACTTGCTCGCGCGTTGCCTGAAGCTTCTGCACACCAACATTCAAGTGCAACTGCTGATCTTCCAGCTGCGCACGCTTCTCGGAGTACAGCGACACAAAGTGACGAATGAACTCTAGGTAGTCCCGAGGCGAGATGTGGTTGTACTTGAGGTGGCGCTTCTGGAGGCGACGCATGTGCTGGAGAACTGTGTGGTGAAACTGGACAATGCTCGCAACGAGCACATCGCGGAACGCTCCTGTCGCAATTTGTGGAACGAGCTTCGCCAGGATCTCTTCGGCATCAACTGGAATCTGGAAATCACCGCTCAAGCCAGGGAGGTCGAGCGTGTTTGTGAACTCATACGCCACTTGCGCAAGCGCATGGTTGTTCCACGTTCCGAACCAATCAACGACGCAACGGTTGAAGAGAGCGGGCGAGGTGTTGTTGCGATTCTGGAAGTCTCCCGATGCTGGGTTCATGGTGAACACAACATGCAAGTTGCGCTGCACCTGCTTGGTAAAATATCGGAACAGCTCGTCTTCGGTGTTTTCAACCATGACTCCGTCTCGCTGGACAGCTTCACGACAGGCGTGCATCAATGACGTGTACTCGTCGTCTTCGAAAAGACCTGGAACTTCGCCAGACGCCAACAGCGCATTCATTCGCTCCAAGAACGCCGAACCGAGAACGTTGGACTCGTCAAAGATGAAGCAAATCTTCTCGCCTTCGCAACCGCAGCGCTTCAGCACAACGCGGAGGTCGTCGTCGAAGTTCTCGAGCGTGTAGTTCGACGTCAGCTTGATTTGGAACACAGAGATGCCGTTCATCCAGCTCACGAACCGAGAGAGCACGGTCTTTCCTGCACCACTCTCACCAACCAAGAGCAAGTGCCCAAGAGGCTGACGAAGCACGCGATCGATACGAAGAACGTGATCGATCACTGAGTCGAACACCACCAGCGGCACATTCAGCTCTTCTTCGTAGAAGACACGCAGGCGTGCCTCAATGTGCTTGCGCAGATCCATCGTCGACACCTCGGTGTAGTGCTTCGACAGCCACGTGCTGAACAGCACAGGGTTCTGTCCGCCAAATTCAATCGCTTCAAACGACGTCGCACTTTGTGGAAAGTGCATTCGGAGAATCTCCTTGCAAGTGTCGAAGCACCACTTCTGCTCGTCTGGCGTAACGAGGCGATCCATGAAAAGTCGAAGCGCTTCATGGAAAACGAGCTTCACCAGCGTTTCCACCTCGATTTCGTACTCTAGCGGCTCAATCGCTTCGTACAGCGCGCGCATCCATCGCGACAGCTCACGGGGACTGTAGATGTAGTGCGGCTGGACTTCTGCGGTGAACTTGGTCTGGTTGCTGTGGTACACATCAACCATCGCGTTCGTCAGAGGCTGCACGTACGACTTGAGCGATGGCGTCAGCTTCAGCAACGCGCGGTTGAAAGTACCGTAAATCTGCTTCAGCGACGGGTACGACGGGAAGTCGACCAGCAGAACTGGAGCATGACGGAGCAGACGCAGCGAGATCGGCACACGACCAGGGTCCGTTGGCGGGTTACATGCTCCTACGAACTGGATTCTCTGTAGCCGCACCCAGGTATTCTTGCCACCCAGCCAGAAACCACCTTGCTCGATCAGTTGTCTCAAGAAGGTGATCACGCGCTGCGTTCCGTAGCGATCCGCTTCTGGAAGGTTGATTTCGTCACAGAACACAACCAACCACTTCTCTGGCGCGTTCGGCGCCAGCACCATTCCGTTTGGCGTTCGCTTGTATTCACAGTACTGCGCAAAGGTCTTCAAGATCAGGTCGGGCGATGTTCCAGACGAGAAGTTGAGACTCGCAAACTCAAACTCTGGCAACGAGCTGAGCGTAGAGGTCAGTGTCATGGTCTTACCACTGCCGGGTGGACCGCACAAAATGAGCGGGCGATGCTGCGAGAGCCACCCACGAAGCACTTCAACGTGACGAATTGTGTCGACCGTGGTCACCACGACGTCAGTTGACAAAACGCGATGACTCTCCAAGTCCAGCTGCGGGATAGATCGAATCCACTGGCGCCACTCGCCGTCGTCGATGTTGACTTCGTACTCCAGGAGACTGTTTTCCGGATTGGATATCGCGGACGACGACACCGGGAACACGATGCGATTCTCGAGCGTCTGAACGACGAAGTCACAGAGCTGGATACGATTCGCTGAGTCCATCGAGCCACCGAAGCCCCAGATAATGGAGAATACGAGCCACTTCGGTGCAAACTGGGTGATTTGCTCGACTGTCATCGGGAAATCCGAATGCGCTTCGTTGTACTCGTTGATCCGGGACAAACCTCTACCGAGCAATGAGAACATCGACATCAGCTGCCGAAGGCTGGTGACTTCCATGATGTGGGTCAGCACCATCGACTGCTCCAAACACAACTCGATCACCGAGGGCATGCCATCACCGCGGTGGATGATGTCGCGGATCAATGCCACGTACGTATGGGCGCTCTTGCGCATAGCTTCCGTCTCAGTTGATTGCAGCGAAAAGGACGACACGGTGGAGAGATCGTCGCGGATCTTCTGCAGGTAGTGCTCCACGATGTGGTGAGTCTGCACTGTGTCGGTGGAGAACCACACCATGCCGCAACGACTCACAGTAGCCAGAGTAGCATAACGGAGAGTCTCAGTTTCCATCATGATCCAGACGTTCGGCGGAATCTCGAGGCGCTCTCCCGACGGAAGAGTGAGCAAGCGGTTGTCATCGAGCACCGAGTTCAGGTTCTCTGCCCATTCCGGATCGACGTCGCCATCAAAGATGATCCAGTGACGCTTCTCACTTTCGCCGCGGACACTGTTCAAAACTTGGCGCAAGATGTGCGTGAACACACCGTCGGTCCACTCCAAGGTGGTGTTGTCCAGCACACCATACAGGTGCTCTTTCGAGAGCGCCTTGGGGTCGATCACGTGTGCTTCGCCCTTCTTTCCGTCAAAGAGCTCCAACGCATCCAGCAGAACACGCCAAGCCGCTGATTTACCGGTCCCAGAAGGTCCGACGAGCATCACACCATGTCGGAGCTGCATAACTTGGTACAGCTGCAACGCCTTCTCAACCCACTGCTCGTGCGCAATGTAGTTCTTCTGCTGGGCCAGCTCAACAATCTTGGAGCGGAGACCATCTTCTTGGATGCGGTGCGTGTCGGTTCCTGGGAAGACTCCCTTCAGAAGCGTTTCGAACACTGGCACGTCGTGCGCAACCAACTTGGGCATGATGGTGTCACTGATCGATCCGATCAACGCCTTTGTCTCGAGCTCTTCCATCGTCGTGTCAACCGCGACATTTTGTGAGATCTTTCGCTTCAGCTGTCCAGCGCTGACAAGCACACTCTTCAGCGCACGAAGCCCGAAGTCGTAGTGCGGCTGCTTGGACAACTGGTCCTCGCAAAGATTGAACAGCAGCACCACCTTGGCTGAAATCTGCTCTGCTGTCGTGATGCCTTGCGAGAAAAGCATCACCTGAGCGATCAACTCGCGATCTGGGGCAACCATGGCAATGCTGCGGAACAGCTGCTTCAAGTTGTCTGGCAAGTTCGATCGACCAGCGTAGCCTGGGTTCATCGTCACGAAGATGCCAACATCAGGATGCAGCTTCACGGTCTTGCCCAGAAGCTCGATGGTTGTGCCACTGTTGTTACTGGCAACAGTCAAGGCAGAGCTGTCAGGTTGCTTCTGTGTCTTGATCGACGAAACACCGCTCTGGATCGCCAAGATCTGCTGGGAGACAGCCGAGAGGACGCGCTCTTCAAGACGGTTGAACTCATCGAAACAGCCCCACGCTCCAACCTGGCAGAGACCGACAAAGATTCGGCCCATCGCTTGGAAATCAAAGTGTTCGTCACAGTTGAAAACCAGTACGAAGCGTCCGAGTTGCGAGCCCAGTGCCTTCACGGACTCCGTTTTACCGGTACCAGCTGGACCGAACGGGTTACCACCCATGCCGAAATCCAACGCTTGCGTCAGCGTCAAGTAGCATCGCTCTGTCAGCGGAGTAGACACGAGTCGCTCGCCAACGCCAAGATACTCGAAACCGTACGAGAACGAGGCGTTCGACACCTTGATGCTCAGCTTCTTCAGCGGATCGGTCTCAGCAGCGTGGAAATAGTACCGCATGTGGTACAGCCAGCGGAAGTCGTCAACGCTGCTGACGTTGGCTTGGAGAAGTCGCTTCGTCACGCTCTTTTGGTGCACAAGCTCGGTAATCAGCTGCTCGTACTTTTTACGAACGTCGTTCTTCACATCAGACAGTACTCGCTCACTCAAGATACGAAGAAGACCGTCCAGCTGATTGAGCACGAGCGGCAAGTCTTGACCGCCAGCCTTCAGAGCGTTCTCGACAGAGCGCGACCACTGCACTTGCGTGGCGAGAAGAATCACTTGAGCTGGGTATTCGGACACCCACTTGATGTACTTTTCAATGTTGTCATCTGATGGATACAATCGAACCGATTCGTCGAGGAGCTGGGACAGAGCTTGGCGCATCTGGTCTTCGACTTTTCCCAGCCAGGCGTTAATGCGAGTATCCTCTTGCGTCTTGACTGGCTGTCTGAACTTGACAACTTCTCCTTCACGAGACACCATGCCAAGAATGACGGAGCTGGCATCGTCCATTTCCAGCGAAGAGATACCGGCAAACATTTTTGACAGGTGGCGCTGGATCTGTAGTGGCTCTTTGCTGTTTCCAATCATTTCCAGGAGATCTTCGTCGCCGACGAAGTAGAAACGAGGAAACGCAGCTCGCTGACGCTCCAGGTACTCACCCAATGCGCGCTGTACATTGCCCATCATTTCTTGCTGACGCTCCAGCGAGTGGAACAGATTGGGGATGTTGGCAACCTCCACGATCATCGGTTTGTGAGCAACCCGCTTCATCGTCGAAGTGAATTCGTTGTCGATGCTCTGGAAGCGCGCAAATTCCTTCGGCAACTGCTGTTTGATGTCAGCAGATCCGAAAAAGATGCCTTCCAGGTACACCCAGCGTCGCTGCACGTCGATCCAGAAGTCCAAGATGCCGCGAATCTTGGTCAGCTTGTCTTCCCAGCTGGTCGCCTGTTCAGCAAACACTGGGTAGTACGGAGATTGCTTCATGCTGCTCAAACTGTTGAGGTGCTCTTCCAGCTTGGCGAACATCTCGTCCCAACCGCGAATGATGCGGCATCGGTTTTGATAGTTCACCAAGTCCAACTGGTAGTTCAGCCAGTAGTCTGACACCTGGCGTAAGAACTCGTCCAACGCCATCTCACCCTGAGCCGTTCGGATGATTTGCTTCAGCTCATTGTCCCCCGATGACAAACCAGAGTCCCAGAAGCTGCGAAGCGTCAGCTCAGTGAACGGCGAAGTGATACGCAGCAAGCGGAGAATCTGCTTCCAGTGGCGGTCTCGAATGGCATCCGATTTGAGCTCAGACAGCAGCGAGTTCATCGACTTCTTCGCTTGAATCGAGTTGGTAAAGTATTCGAACGCTTCATATTGCTGAACGCGAGCAGGGAAGCGGCGCATCTCGTCAATCAAGTCCTCCAGTTGCTTGCGGATCTTGCGGGGCTGAGCTGCCGACCAAAGCGTCTCTTGTAACTCGTCAATCCGAGACCACACTTTCGCGATGCTCTTCCACACTTCGTCCAATCCAGCAAGCTCGTCCATCGCGCGCGTCAGTGGCGAGCCACCCATTCGATCATCATCCAACTGCACGCTTCCAACTCCCGGAACGAACGAAATGCTCAAAGCCTCCAGGGCAGCACCCATCTTCTCTTGATCAGCGCGGAGAAGCTTGAATCGAGTCTCGTAGATCATCAAGAGCTCAATCGCAGACTTTGGCGACTGACCACCCTGGAGCGGCTTTGCGCTGTCCCACTCGGACACAGCCTTCGTGATTTTCTTGTCCAAAACGGACTTCTCTTCCAAGATCTTGGCTTGGAGTTGAGGTAGCTGACTTTCCATAGCAACGCTTTTGCGATCCAGCAATTGGACAAACGCTTCCCACTCGCCTTCGACATTTGCCAGTGACGGCCAGTCTGCCGCGAACTTGAAGCGCTGTTTCTTGAGCAGACGTTCACCTTGCGAAAACGACTCCACAGCAGATTGCCACTGGAAGCGGTTTACACGCATTTCTTGGATCAAAGTAATCGCTGCGACCACCTGAGCAGTTGCGGCTTCCAACGCGTGTTGTTCCAGCAGAGTACGCTTTGTCGAGATTGTCGTGTAGAACGAATTGATCTGATTGCACAGCAGGTCTCCGAAATGCGCCAGAAACTCGTTGTGCCAGGCATCGTATTTCACGTTCACTTGGGCTTGGACTTGCTGGTAGTTGACGACAATCGGACCAAAGCGCTTTGTGTTGAACACAGCGTCGAAACTGTTGCGCTCGGTCTTGATCTCCATCAAGATCTGCTGCCACTTCTCGAGATCTTCTCCGACTGTGTTGATTGCAGTCTGTGCATCCATGTCCCACAGCGCTTGATACTGCATCCATGTCGACGCATAATTCTGCACTTCGTCAATGGTCGCATCGACGACGCCGTACGCCTTGATTACGAGCTCCTTCGGCAGCTGCACCAGAGCCTCTCTGAAGACTGATTCTCTTCGCTTCGCACTGGCACTCTTTCGCGACGGAGAAGCCAACGACGTCACCGTAGACTTTCCATACACATTCTCGTACGAGGACGTTTGGATCTTTGGAAGGTCGCAGACTGAGTTCATGAGCGTCTGGAGCTGAACCAACCACACACTTCGCGCATCGTCAACTGAAGGTTCCAGGTACAGCATTTGGTTCTTCAGTAAAATCTGGTGCGTGCGCGTCGACATGTTCCCGGCTTCAAGGACGCTCTGCAGAGTCTTTTCGTCGTGATTCGAGTCGAAGCAGGAGATCCAGCTTTGCAGCAGCACCTCGAGCTTCTTCGTCAGGATGCCACTAATCAAGATATTCAAGTTCTTCACGTAGACGTTCAGATTTGCATAGCCCGCCAAACTCAGCTCATCCACGTGCGATTGAATCTTGGTCAGCACAGCCTGGACTTCCAGCGCATTGAAGTCAGCACTGCTTCGAACGCTGTCCAACAGGTGGTCGATGTCGCTGCTCTTCTGCAACAGCTCTTCCACTTTGTCGTGCAGGCGCTCAACTTTCGTTGCCAGATCGGTCACGTACTCGCCAAGTCCATCGGCGTGCCAGCGCATCTCGTTACCCTTCGAGAACGTTTTCCCGATAGTGGCTCGGACTTCACGAACATACGAGGCCACCAATGGCTCGAAGATTGGTTGCACGCGTCGACACGAGTTCATGTACGTCTTGAGGCTTGCGTCCAGCGACATGGCGAACGGGTACTTCGACTTGGCGTCCTCTGCGATCATCTTAAGCGTGAACGGGACTCGGTAGCCCAGCCACTCCAAGTTGCGCACTTCCTTAAACAACGTGACAATCTGCTGGTTAAAAGCGACCACCAGCTTCTTCCGCTCTCCTTGAGGAGTGTCTTCCGTCACGATGTTTAGGATGATGTTCTTGATATCGAAGATCGGCATCGAAGCAAGCTCACTGACCCACTGGTCAAAGATGAGCTGAGGGTTGAGCTTCGCGATGAACGCTTCAGCAGCAACCTTCAGCGCCTTGCCTTCGACGTGCTGCTCCCAGCCACTACCGAGAACACTCTCAACTCGCGATAGTAGCATCTTCAGTTTCCGCTCAATCTGCTTCGCCCACATCACTGCACCGGCAATTGGCGGGATATCACGCAGCTTGCTCGTTCGAGAGGCTTCAGAGAAAGCGTAATGGGCGCGGAACTTGGCTTGCAAATTGCTCACGTCTTCCTTCACGTTCTCGATGAGCTGCATTTGGAACTGCTGAACTGCACTGCGAATGCGAGGTCGAAAGAAAAGCGCATTGTACTTCGAGAACACGCGGAACATTTCGTCGGCATTCGAAGTCGCGCTCAAACGACTCGTCAGGCTGTTGATGATGCGGCCTTCAATGCGGTCGATGCACAACTCGTACGACTTTCGCATGTTCTTCCACGCTGTCGTTCCTTCACTAGAAACATCGAGGGGGTCCAGCGAGCTTAGGTGCATGTAAGCAGCGTTGATCTCCGTTAGCGCATCGCCAGTGACTTCCGCACGAGTGTCATTGGTTGTAGCCCCAGCGGCGCTGCCCAGAACACGTTCGATCACTTGATGCAGCTTTTCGTGCTGCTCACGAAACTCGTGCAGCTCCAACAGACGCTCTTCAATCGCGGCATGCTCCATCTGCAACTCGGATAACTGTGGAGGCTTGTCGCTGTTCATCGAGCCGCGGCGCTTGGACAGCTCCTTCGTCAGGTCGTACAGAGTTCCCACTTGACGATGCCAGTTCGAGAAGAGCTCTTTGCATGATAAAATCAGCTGCTCAAAGTGCTCGAACGGGATCTGGATGAGGTTGTAGGCACGCAGCACGCTCACGACTTGCTGGGTCAAGTCGCTCGACATGATCTCGACAAGGTGAAGCAGTCTCGACAGCTTGTACTCGTCAGCCACACGGATCTTCTTCAGGTGCGTGAACACAAGCGTAATCCCTTGGTTGAGTTGGCTGATGTCAGTCGCCGACAAGATGGAATTCATCGGAAATTCCTTCATCAGTATCATCACGCTCGCCACTCGTTGGATCGCAGGTCCCAGGCCGTGATCAGCGCTGAAGGTCACAGTCGCCAGGTATCGCTTCGCTCGCTTGAGTAGCGCCAATGTGATCTCCACCTCCGGTGAGCTCAGCTTCTCCTGAGCACCAAGCAACGCGCGGTTCAGATCGCACCAGAAGTTGATCTCTTGCATCGCTGTACCAGGGAGCGGCTCACTGTAGAAATCATCAGTACAGATTGTCAGATTCTTCCCTTTATAACCAATACACAAAACAAAGTCCTGTCTCACCTGATCAGCCGTGTCACTTTCTGGATTTCCTTGATCCATTTGTTGACTCCTCCCTGGATGTCGTTCAAGAACACAACATCGTTCACTTTGTCTTCCAGGCCCAGTGCTTCAATGTCGATGAGCACACCCTTCTCGCGCACCTGTTACAAATCGAATAAACCACCGCACTGCTGTTTAGCACACCGTCGCATATGATCAATACAAAAACTGCGATGGAATGAAGCTCTCGTACCAGGTTTGCAGCACGTTGGATGACAGGGTGGAACACCAAGTTCACCTCTGGAATCTCAATGTTCTGCTGGTACTGCAGCAGCGCGAGCTCAAGCTCCTTCATTCTTCTCTTGATCGCCGGAAGACCTAGCAAGTGGACATAAGAGTTCTGAGATGAGTTGCACACCTTTCATAGCGAACCAGCTAATCCATAGCTTACCTCGCGCTCCTTCGTTCATGTTGGCCAGCTCGTTCTGCGGCTGGTGGACTTTCGAGTATTCATTCACAAGCGGACCAAACGACTGGTGCACGTAGTTGTAAACAACCGACAGCAGGTTGCTGTGGTCGTCTTCCTCTTCTTCGGTGTTCTCTCCACTGCTGGAGCCCGTCTCGGAACTCTTGTCCGCGTCTGCGCGCTTTCTTCCCAACGCAAGCGTCATAACTTGAAGCTGGTGGTTGAGCGCGAAGTCGTTCGTCAGCGGCGCACTGAGGCGCTTAATGAAGCACACGACGTCGTGCCCGCGTTTCTTGCCGGTCGCGTACTCGATGCCGAGGTTCACTCGGATCCGGCATGCCGGCGCGTCCTCGTTGCCGCCATTGTGCTCGCTGTCCACTTCCATGCGCGAGCTATCCGACATTGAAGCAACGCCATTCTGCGAAGAAGAGGGAAAGTAGTGCACCTGCAAGACTCGCGCGGCCGAGTCTGCGATGAACTGCTCCAACACCGTGGCCGACGCTGGTGCATTGAGATCTTGGGCGAAGGCGGATCTTTCGCCATTCACCCCTCCGTTGTTACTGCTGTCGCTCTTGAGCTGCAGCGACGTCTCTCCAAAGAGCGGCGTGCACGTCTGCTGAAGATAGCGTCGGAGCGCGTCGATCGAGAGCAAGTCGATCGCTGTGGCTTGCTGCCGCGAGCCGCTGCTGCTCGACGGCGCGGACGGACCGCCGCCCCCGAGTACCACGGCCGCTTCCCCGCTCGCCATCGCGCGCTTGCGTTTCCTGCCGACGACCGCCGACGACGTTCCGCTAATCTTCGGATCTTCCTCCCTTCCTTCCTGCTTCTCGAGGCGGGCGGGCGAGCGAGCGAACGACAATTGCGGAATGCTCCTTGACTTTGGCTTGCGTCTTGGCTCGCTTCCTCGCTTTCGAAGTCAGGAAAGGGCCAAAATGCGGGGAAAAAGTCAAAAGGTTGCACGAAGGTCGCAGCAGTGGGTTCAACCGAACGACGAGCTCCTATTCAAAGCGGGTTGAGCATGCTTTAGTGACATGTTGCATCAAGCAGCCATACAAAATGCCACGTGTCACTAAAGCTTGTTCAAGACGCGAGCTCACATCTGCGTTGGAAATGAACAAGCACGACACCACGCGCTTCAGCGATTGATTGATAGCATAGATGGATACACATTCACACGGTGTTCACTGTATTGACACCTCTCAATTTCACATCTTCACTCGTTCCAAACAGCGGCCTCACCCCTCCTCGTTCTGTTTTATACATACGTTGCATCCTTTTCCCTTTCTGTGGATTGGCGGATCTGCACTCGTCTCGTCTCGCTGCAGCTTACTGAGGCATCTTCTTCTTCGTCTGCTTGTTGATGAGTGATTTGTGAATGTACGGGATGACACCGCCGCCTGCAATTGTGGCCTTGATCAGCGAGTCCAGCTCTTCGTCTCCTCGGATCGCGAGCTGCAGGTGGCGCGGCGTGATACGCTTCACTTTCAGATCCTTCGACGCGTTGCCCGCGAGCTCCAGCACCTCGGCGGTCAGGTACTCCATGATTGCGGCGGCATACACCGCAGCCGTCGCGCCAATGCGCTGGTTGTTGGCCACACGTCGCTTGAGGAAGCGGTGGATACGACCGACCGGAAACTGTCATCCATGCGCAGAGAACACACTGTTAGTTGAGACGCTTACACCGCTCGATCGCCGCCATCACAATCAACTGCGTACCTGGAGCCCAGCGCGCTGCGACCGCGACTGCGGCGCCTTCTTGGACGTGACGCCCTTGCCGCCCTTTCCGCCTTTGCCTCCTTTTCCAGCTCCGATGATACTCGACTGCGCGCACAACCACAAATACACACACGTCAGTCCACCGCAGCAGTCTGTCGTATTCAACCGCAGGCGTTGTCCGCCGGCGTCTCCTCGAGAGCGTCACGCACGCACCATAGCTGCTCGCTCGTTCGCTTGTTCTTTTGCTTGGTCCTTTCGAAATCGCCGAATGCCGCTGGAATTTGTGCAGTTTTCAAAAAACCTCAGTAAAACGAGGTTTTATCGAGCATTTTCCCTCCATTTTTTTCTTCTCGAAAATGGAGGAACCACATTTGAAAATGACGGTACTGCGCGTAAAATGGCGTGAGCTGCTGCTGGGAATCCACTAACAGCTTCACTGCGCCACCTTACTGCAGGTTCTCGATATGCACTTCGTCCTTCGTAGTCATGGGTTATTGCCATCGCTGAGCTCATACAGTCAGGCTCTGCGGTCCGCTATCTTTCGCTGCTTCTTCGAAAATGTGTGGTAAAACCGGTCGATAATGGTAAAAACCGATTGATTAACTGATCGATCGGTTTAGAGAAAGAGCCCAAAGAATCCTCTCGCGCTCGCTCAGCTCGGTGAGACGACATTGGAAGCGACAAGCACGAGCCACGAGAGAGAAGAGACGCCTCGCTACGCTGTATCGCCAGCGTCCGCCGATCCTTCCTACAATATGAGCACGCTACGCTCGGCCGCGCGCTCGTGGGTGACCGTGCCCTGCGAGAACCCCTCGGCGGCGCCCTGCCAGCGATCGCTGCACGTGTGCGCCATCCGCAAGGACTCGCTCTACATCTTTGGCGGTACGACGATTGTAGCCATTATGCAACAGCGTCTTTGTCTGTCTGGTTGTGCATGTGGATAAGCGTTCATCTGTATTGACGCATGGCACGCAAATGCTACCCTACCTTGTGTGTTGCACGCAGGCTATGATGGTTCAAACCGCGTGAACGACTTTTACGAGTTCAGCTTCAACCGGCGCCTGTGGTCGGTCGTGACCGCCAGCGGCCCACCGCCGAGCCCGCGCGACCGCCACGTCGCCGTCGTCTACAAGGACTCGTTCTACGTCTTCGCGGGCTTTGACGGCAGCTCACGCGTCAACGACTTCATCGAGTACAACTTCCGTACGTCTGCTGGGCTGGCTCAAGCTGCCGAATGGCTACCTTTTGAATGATGGTAGGCTAGCTGATCATAGAGAGTACTGAGGACTGACAGTCGATATGCTCTGGGATGTTTCTTGCTCGTGTGCTTGTATCAGTGTCGCAGAAATGGAGCAACGTGAGCGTCATCGCCGGCATGCCGCCGACGCCTCGTCACAGCCACGCCGCTGTTGTCTACGGTGCGTAGACCTCATGGCGCGCCTTGTCATTGTTGCTCTATTGCATAACGTATCTCTAACCTGTCGTCTGCTTCTGACAATTACTGCAGACAAGTCGATGTACTGCTTCGGAGGCTACGATGGCAGCTACCGCAACGACTTCCACGAGTTCAACTTTGGTGCGTACGCCATTCTCAATTGAACGTCGCGTGGCTTATCACTTTTCTGTGAGACTCACTCTACTTATTGATACACGCATCATGTAGAAACGGGAACATGGACGCTTGTGGCGGCAACCGGACGAGTGCCTCGACCGAGGTGCGTTCGTTGAACTGAGGCATGAGCAAATGCTGGCTCGCAAATTTTACCAACCACTGCTTGTGTCACTTTCTTCTGGTTCGCAGATATCGCTCGTCGCTGGTTGTACACAAGAACAGCTGCGTGCTGTTTGGCGGCCACGATGGATCCCGACATCTCAACGACGTGCACGTCTTCAACTTTGGTAGGCGGAACAACACAAAACGACAGGAGGTATCGGCAGTATACCAAGATCGTGTACTTACTCTGGTTCTTCATCCACCCACTGTACGCTAGCGCTCCGCTCGTGGTCGTCCCTGGTGACTGAAGGCCCCGCGCCGATCCCGCGCGACAGCCACGTTGCCGTGATCCACTCCAACTCGATGTACATCTTTGGCGGAAGTACCGGCAGTGCCATGAACGACTTTTACGAGCTGAACCTGGGTACGTTCTGTGAACTCTACTCAGACTGGCTTGGGCGCTGGAGATAAGCTAAGCGTTTGTGGATTTGTGTTGTTTATGCAGACACGAACGTGTGGCAGCCGATGCAGTTCAACGGCCAGCCTCCTGGTCAGCGCTTCTGCCACGTCGGCAGTGTCTATGACTCGAGCCTGATCATCTTTGGCGGCTACGATGGGAGCAGCCGCCTGAACGACTTCAAGCAATTCCGCTTTGGAGACGAGGAGTTTGAGCTGGACATCCCCGAGAGCACGCTCATTGGCGATCTGCGGGCGCTCGTGAACAGCGAAGTGATGAGCGACATCACCTTTGTTGGTACGTTTTCTATTTGCTTGTATTGTTTTTGTGTGGTAGTGCGACTTCACCTCTCGGTTTTTATCTTATGCAGTTGAAGGCATTCCGATCTACGCACACAAGATCCTGTGCATGCGCTGCAACTACTTCAAGGCGATGCTGACGGGAGAGGTGAGCTAAATGACTGCTTCTAGACTATTGCTAAACCAATTTCTAACTGCTTGTGGTTCCATTTCGCTACCACTGATATTGCTCAGATGCTCGAGAGCCGCGCGCGCGAGGTGGAGATCACAGATGTACGCCGTCCGATCTTCCTCTCGTTCCTCGAGTACCTCTACAGCGACTACTTGGACGTGTCGGTGGATGTGGCCATGGAGCTCTTCGTGACAGCTGACAGGGTACGTACTGATCTGAGTATTTGGCGAGTGGGATACATGGACACGGATCTAACATGGAACTTTGTGATCTCTGCAGTACGGCGTGGATCGACTGAAGCGCATTTGCGAGAGCCGCATGCTCGGGTCGCTGTGCATCGAGAACGCAGCGACAATCCTCCACGCGGCGGACCTGCACAACGCGGCGGTGCTGCGCGACCAGTGCATCGCGTTCATGCTCAACAACTTTGACGCCGTGACGAAGACGAACTCGTTTGAGGAGATGGGGCGTACGAACGTCGAGTTGGTCTTCGAGCTGCTCAAGCGGCGCTGAGCGAAGCCACGAGTCCGCTTTATCATCGGCTATACCGCGAGTTGAAACTGAATATCTGGATGTCTTACCTACCTTCATAGCTTCACGCCTCCGCTGTCTAAATTAATGCACAAGATCGAACCTGAATACTAACCAACCAATCTGACAGCGCTGGTGTGAGCCTCATCTTCGGTGCTCAAGGGTTTCTTGAGATCGCCATTGATATCAGTGAAGTGCATATAGTCGCAGGCTGTCGATGTCCCCAAATCCCTGACTTCTCGGTTCACCCTCTTCACTTGCCGATCACCATCATGACAATGTTACTCACACCCTTGACAGGAAGCTTAGATCTGGATCTCACCAGCTCTAGGCATAGTGGTCAAGCGAGTATTCAGGATCTTGTGCATGAGTTTAGGTAGTGTAGGGCATGAAGGTATGAAGTACTTTGAAGTAGTTCATCAAGTGACTCGGCGTTACCTGTTCTCCACCTGTTGCTTAACAAAGAGCTAAAGCTTCTGCGCCACGAACGTCATATCCGGTCGCTTTGTCGGGTCTCTCGCGCACATGACTTCGATCAGCGCTCACTGCTCGCCAATGAAGCAC
>JAASGT010000014.1:0-79686 GCA_023334315.1 Globisporangium alternatum | reverse complement strand
TACTGCCACCTGGTGGAGGACGTCTCGGCGCTCGGAAACGTCCACACGCTCTCGCTCAAGCACTGCAAGCGCGTGCGCGATGTCTCGGCGCTCGGACGGGTGCACTCGCTGAACCTGTCCGGCTGCGAGGAGGTGGAGGACGTCTCGGCACTTGCGCGCGTCCACGTGCTCAACCTGAGCGACTGCAAGCGTCTACGCGATGTCTCGATGCTCAAAGGCGTCCGCATTCTGGATTTGCGCTACAACGACAGAGGCAACAGCAGCTCGGAGACTCGGGAGGCGAAGCAGAAATCGAGACTCCACGGCATCACGGAGCTACTGCAGTTCGTGCCGATCATCAAGCTGTAGAATCCATCCTGACCTCGTCGCTCACAATGTTCGGCAACACAATTTTGCTTCATCCTTTACACTTTCAGTATCGCACTCACCCGCTTCGCTTTACTATGGAGCTCAATGTCAGTCAGTTAACCACTCGTTTAGCAACAACATGCGCACTTCCCAATAAAACAGTTTTCAAATTATACCTTCTCTTCGATCTTCGCCTTCCTCGTCTAGCACTACACGTCTCGGTCTTCTCCTTCGCTTCAAATCGTCGACACACTCATTCACACGGCACTCGTGACCTGTATGAAGCTTAGCCGAAGCGCTGGTTCTGAGACACCTCCGGCTGAAAGCCTTCCGCCAAGAAGTACTTCTCGACGGCGTCCGCGACACCGCGACCTTCATTGATCGCCCACACCACGAGAGACTGGCCTCTTCGGCAATCGCCCGCAGCGAACACGCCTTCCTGGGACGTCTGGTAGTTTCCGTAGGCGGCGCGGATGTTGCGGCGCTGGTCGATCTCCAAGTCGAGCTGCTCGGCGAGTGTCAACTCTGGGTTCAGGAAGCCCATCGAGAGCAGGACGAGATCGCACGGCAGCTCCTCTTCCGAGCCCTCCACTGGCCTGAACATGCCAGTTTCTGGGTCTCTCTCCGATAACTGCGTCACGACGTGCGTGATCTCGTTCTTGTCGTTACCCTTGAACGCCTTCGTGAACTTGCTGTACTTGCGCGGGTCCTCACCGAACACCGATCGGACTTCGGCGTGACCGTAGTCGACACCGTAGATGCGAGGGTACTCTGGCCATGGGTTCGCGGACGCGCGCGACGGAGGTGGCTGTGGGTTCTGCTCGAGGTTCGTGACCGACTTGCAGCGGTGACGCATGGACGTAGCAACTGCAATGAAACGCAACACAGAACAAGACGAAATGTCAATCATCCATCCAACAAAAACGATGCCAACGTGAATCAAACAAGCACAACTTACTGCAATCCGTGCCGGTGTCACCGCCGCCGATGACCACGACGTCCTTGCCTTCCGCCGTGATGAAGTTGCGGTCCCATCCGCTCTGGAGCTTGCCGTCAACCGTGAGCATCAGTCGCTTCTGGTTCTTCGTCAAGAACTCCATCGCAAAGTGGATTCCCTTCAGGTCGCGGCCGGGGATTTCCAAGTCGCGAGGCACCGTCGAGCCGACGCAGAGCACCACCGCGTCGTTCTCGCTCTGGAGCTGCTCGATTGGCATGTTCACACCGATCTCGGCGTTCGTTACGAACCCGATGCCTTCCTCGCGCAGCAAGTCGACTCTTCGGTTCACAGTCTTCTTCTCCAGCTTCATGTTTGGGATACCGTACATGAGCAGACCACCCACGCGGTCTTCACGCTCGTAAACCGTCACATGGTAACCCTTCTGGTTCAGCTGGTCCGCAGCGGCAAGACCAGCTGGACCTGAGCCGACGATGGCGACGCGGAGTCCATTGCGGCGTGGGATGCGGGGCACGATCCAGCCTTCCTCGAACGCACGGTCGACGATCGCGTACTCGTTGTTCTTGATGGTGATCGGGTCGTCGACGAGTCCAGCAACGCAGCCGCTCTCGCACGGAGCAGGGCACACGCGACCCGTGAACTCTGGGAAGTTGTTGGTCTTGTGCAATCGATCAATAGCTTCCTTCCACTCGTCGCGGAACACGAGCTCGTTCCACTCGGGAATCAAGTTGTTCACGGGGCAACCCGTGTTCGTCTGGCAGAACGGCGTGCCGCAGTCCATGCAGCGCGCAGCTTGCACCTTGCGCTCCAGCGGCTCGCGCGTGTCCGTGTTGATCTCGTTCCAGTCATGCAGGCGCTCGAGCGTTGGGCGGTACGGATCTGGCTGGCGATTGAACTCGATGAACGCGCGCTCGCTCACGATCTTGCCCATGGACCCGTCGCGCTTCTCAAAGACCTCCTCTTGCTCCTTGGTGTTCACCGCGCTCCCGTAGCGTCGCGTTGTGGTGGAATACTGACGGCGGCCGAGACGCACCGCGTTTGTGCGAAGTGTCGACTGCATGGTGCTGATGGTGTTGATGAGAAAGGTCACGTTCTCAGAATCGACAAAAGATCGCTTCGTGTTTCTTCTTCAACCGACACGCGTGAGAGAAGACGATGGTGACGACAAATAACGAACACGTTGCACAGAAAGACACACGTGGACACGACGATGACAAGACGAGTCGAGCGGCAAGAGGCAGACAGGGAAGGGCGTCGGTCGGTCGGTCGGTTGATGGAGCGAGTCGTGCGTGTGCCGCCGGCTGGTCAAAATGCGAAATGAGTGCTTTCCGCAGGTTCTGCCGCGCGGAACTTCAGATGAATTGCGCAATGCGTTGCGTCCAAGTTCAATTCAATCGCAATTCAATATCAATTCTTTCGATGAATGAATTGCGGGAGCTCCACGTTGCAGGGTCTCTTGCACGAACGTGCGCAAAGAACGGGCAGTATAAGTTGATAGAGGTGGTTCAGTAGTGCGAAAGAAAGGGCGAAGGAGCCACACCGTCGGAACCTGGAGCACGTTGGGTCGTTTGGCTCACGTCAACCAAAACAACGGCACGCTCACGCAAACAGTGCGAGAGTGAGGCACGCATAGCATTCGATGTTGCAGTCTCTCTTTGTCTTTGTAGAGGGACAGATTTGTCGGCGGTCGGCAGCAATCCACGCCGTCGAGCCGAATAGGACGGAATGGGTGACTCCAAGCACCACAAGAAAAAGAGTGCAAGGTGCCGGTGTTTATGATTAAATATTGTAAGGTATAAATTGTTGGAGGTGTTTCGAGATGGGTCAGCTGATTGGGCAAACAGTCACATCTACAATCAACTTCACCATTATTAATCTCAAATCTATAGAAACATTATTCAAGTACAGATTTTATACACATTTTATGCTGCTGTATCTTCCGTTTTTGAGCTGTAGGTACACGTTTTTGCAAGCATATAAGTCAGTCTCTCGATGAGGCAGTCAGATGAAGATGCGCTTCTCGCCATGAGAATGCGTCTGCGTCGATTGTTTCGTGCCATTTCCGCTCGGTTCTGAAAATTGAATGGTCCAGAGCAGGCAATCAAGATGCTGGACGAAGCACTACTGGGCAAACTAAACTGCGCTGTGTGGGGTTGCGAGCAAGTCCGAATTGCACAGCCGCTCGGCATGTTTGACCAAGCGCTGCTGGAGAAAGCAGATCCTTGATGCATTTGCATAGTTGTTAGGTGTTGAGCCCAGCCCAGTTGATGAAATAGGTGGCGCATTGCAAAAGCAGAATCAAGTCCATGTGCGCGACGCTGCATGTGCTCCATGCTCATGGTCTCCGTTGTTATTTTCGACGCAGTTGGCCCCAAAAGACGGCCGCGACGTGGATCTTGCGTTCAAAAGCTGAGAGCGAAATTCCCACGTGAAACCGCCGTGTTCGGAGATGCGTCATCGTGAATGCGCAAGCCTCCCAAGCAGAAAAATGTTAGCTCGGGTGGTCCACCTGAATTCTTCTGCTTAAATGAATTGCGGCAGCAGTTTGCATAAATTCAATAGATCATTATCTTAATTTTTGTATGTGGATAGAACGGTGTACATTATTTGTTCAGAATTGTTGATTTACATTTGGAAATCAAAAGCAATCAGGACTTATTTTGAATCCACACTTGTTGACAACAAGCTCCAAACAGCCACGACCTTTGCCAGGATATGTCCATGAGGATACCCTTGGACGCCTCTCAATCTTCCAGTTCACATGGAGTCGCTCCCGTGGTTGCTCTACATCGTGCTGGCCATCGTCGTGTGGCAGCTCTCGGGCTCCATCCACTACGCGCCCACCACTGCTACTGCTACTGCCTTGTCGATAAGCGCGAATGGCGACGATCGGTTCGTGGCCTTCCGCTTCGAAGTGCCCGCTCCCGACGGTCTTGCAGCTCTCAAAGGTGTGGATGACTCGGCTGCCGAGCTCCATCCGTTCCTGAAAAGTACAGCGACACTCGCAACAAATCTGCACTGCTTTGGATGGATCCAGCAGAATCTTCAGGCTCAGAAGTGCTTCGTGGGCGAGGCGAGGTGTCCACGACGGAACGCGCCGGCGCTCATGGCACATTTGCAACCATCAACAAGTCTTCCTGACGACAGACATGCTGTCGATGCAGAGCGACTGCTGCTAAACGAGGATCTGCCAAACGTGTTCGTGTACACTCAGGCGAAGATCCGCTTCCACTTTCCCCGCTTCCGCGTGCTCTCGGAGCCAAAGTATCAGGGCAAGACGTGCTTCAAGACGCCACCACACGCTTGTGCAACCGATAGAGACAGCCGACCAAGTACTGAAAGCAGTGCTCCCAGTCAGCCACGTACACACAACGACGAGCTCTAGAGTGCGACGAGAGCCTGGAACTTCAATCTAACATTCAATTAATTACATAGCCTAGTCAGTCATCCCTCGCTGTCTGTAGCTCCTAGCCTCGGAGCGCGTCCTAATTTCTAAATCTGCTCCGGTTGCCGATTAGTGGTGCACTACCGCTGCTGCTGGTGCAGGTACGTCGCGTTCTGGTTCGCCATGTTGTACGCGCGCTCGGCCGCCATTTGCAACTCGAGCATCTGGTTATAGAGCCCCGCGCGCGACTGGTTGGAGTTGCTGTTGTTGCGCGGCGGCGCACCAGCGCCACCCATCGCCGGAGCCATGGGCTGCTGGTAGTACTGCTGTTGAGGCGCATGCTGCTGCTGCGGGGCGTAGTGGTGGCCGTTGAGAGGTGTCATGTGCAAGGAAGGCTGTTGCTGCTGGTACTGCTGCGTGTTGGGCAGGTAGTGCATCTGGTTCTGGTTCTGCGGCACCAGCTGACCCTGCGAGCCGTACCGTGCGAGCTGGTGCTGCTCGTGTGGGTGCTGCTGCTGGTACTGTTGCTGGTGTGGGAAGCCGTACCCCGAACCCTCCATGCCGCCCCCGGGCATCTTGCGGTCCATGACCACGAGCTGCGAGCCGTGCTCCGGCGTCTGCTGCAGCGTCGGGTAGTACGAGCCGTCGTCCACGTCCGAGTATGTGGACGAGATCGAGCTCGAGGGCCACGACTGCATGGACTGCGAGTACTCGGTGTCTGTGGCGGAGCCACTCGAGTTGTGGCGCTGGAGCTTCTGCTGCTGTTGCTGAGGGGCCATCATGGTCGGCGGCCGGGACATCGGAACTGGGTGGTCGCCCATGTGCGTGAGGTGCACCGGAGCCGACGGCGGCACCGCGGCCTCGGGCTTCTTCCGGAGTGCGTTGAGCGGCTGCTTTTCGAACGTCATGCCCTCGAAGGGCGACGTATCCTTGACGTTCACGAGGCAGATCTTGCAGCACGAGACCTTGATCTTGCCTTTGCGCGAGAACGTCTGCTTCTTCACGCGACACTTGGTGCAGATCACGCCGCCGCAACCCTGACACATGAGGTGCGACGACAGCAGACCCGGCTTCGCGCGGCAGATCGAGCAGTGGGAGCCGCCAGTCTTGGTCACGGGCTCACGCGACTGCTTGGCCACGAGCGACGAGAGCTTCTTGGCCTCGGCGGCCAGGAACGCCGTGCTCAGTCCGAAGAGCATCTCCATGGCGCTGCGGTTGTCGCCGACGCCACCAGCCGTGAGCACGTCGGCGCTCGAGTCGAAGGCGCCCTCCATGAACACGTCCACGAGCCCCGGCTGGTTGCTCTCGCGGAATAAATAACAGAACGACATGTTCGTGCGCACGATCGAGTTGTCTGCGAACGGTGGGCAGTTGCCCACGGGAACGGACTCAAGCACGTGGAAGCCGTAGCGCTCGCCCTTGGCGTCCACAGCGATGCCGACGTACTCGACGAAGCACACGTCGCGGTTGCCGCCCAGCGATCGCGTGAGCTTCCACTTGAGCCCGAGGTACGTCGACTTGGTCAGTCGCAGCGTGTGCAGCACGGCGCAGTCGATGAGCGAGTCGTCGCCCAGAAACGACGCCATAGTCTTCATCTCCTCCGTGGACGACTCGTGCAGGCCGTAGATGATGTCGTCGACCGAGCCCTCGATGAGCCCGAAGCCCAGTACGGTCGGCTCGATGCTCTTGCGCGACGGTTCCTCGCTCAGCGTCATGCTAGCGAGGCTCTCCTGGTCGAAGCTCACGGAGCCGCGGCTCGAGCTCATGCTCGCGGACGACGACGTGCGCGTGGGGATGGCGCGGCGCGAGTGCGTGAAGCCGTCCTGCGAGGACTCGGAGCCCGAGCGCGAGAGCGACGAGGACGTGGAGTCGGCAGTGGCGCCGTAGAGCCCGAGCTGGCCGGCGCCACCGCCGGCCGTGCGCTTGCGGTACACGTGCAGGCGCTCCTTGGACTTGGCGAGCTTCCACGTGCGCGCGTCCACGTTCATCTTGCCGTCGCGGAGGAAGTGGAGCTGGTCGCGCCGTGTCTCCTTCACGATGTCGTTCACGAGGCCCTGGAACGCCATCGTCTCGTTCGGCGTGAGCTCGAACTTGGGGAAGTACCCCGCGGGTAGCGGGAACCGGAGGTGCATCCTGTCCTGTGTGAGTGTGTCTGTGGATCTACGTATCTACTGCTGGCTGTCGCTCGTCAGTCCGTCGGTGACTCGCTGTGTGCTCGTGTCACTGCGGAGTCAAGAATGAATGAATCGCTCTGGTCGCGTGTGTGTGTGCGCTCTGCTCTCTCCCCTGCGAGTCTCTCAGTGAGCTCTTTGTCTTTGCCTGCGCGAGTGAGTGAGAAGTCCGCACGTGTGACGTCCCCTTGCAGAGTCGGGGCGCGCGCTTCAAGCCTTTTCGCGTGCGATCCAGAGACCAGCGACCAGAGGGGATGTGCAGGCGCGTGCCACTCTCCCCCAATTCCAGCGACCAGAGACCAGACAGGCCAGCATTTGTTTGTTTGTCTTGGTCTTTTCAAGCTGCTGCTGGCAAGGAAGACCTGGAGTAAAACGGCTACCTGGCGTCAATGATCAGCGTCGGACTGTGCGAAACCGCATGGTCGGGCGGGCATGGTGCTGATTGTCAGGTGCCAGCAGCTGCTACTGTACACAATGCCCTCGCTGAATCCTCAGGAGCTCTATGACCAAGGGAATGGCGGAGGCAATGTCAAATACGGGGTGTGCCACTCCCTACACACAAAACATCAGCGCGTACTTTACGCTGCAGACAGGTCGATTGACACGCAAACATATTTGAGAGGGTATTGATTATACAAGGCATTTGGAAACAACATTTCGGCGTGATACGGGAAACGTGTTGTATCGTTTAAGGAAGGTGGGAGGTGCGCGCATCCTCTGAAATAAAACCGTCAGCGCATCGCTCGCTGGCCACTCTCTGCAACTTTCGCCTTGCTTGGGAGTGTTTAATCCCTCTTTTATCAACAGCTCTATTTAAAAAGGTTTTACGTACAGTATATAAACTATATAAAAACATTTAAAAAGGTTCGTTTAAATAAAAAGGTATCTATAAAACCGCACTTTACGCCTCTGCGCACTTTTTCTTCGGGATGTGACAGCTCCGATCATCGGGCCAGATGGCTTGGAGCTTTTGCTCTCTGCACATCGACGGCGAGCCAAACAAGCTGTTTGAAAAGCGCTTTTCGATGCCGACACGATCCTGCCTTCGAGTACACAACGCGCTGGCGCTCTCAAATGTAAAATGGGACGCTCGCTGCTGCGTATCCTGTGCCTTTCCTCTCCGCAGCGCTGAGCGCTCGTCAGTTGCTCGAGAGGAGTGTCGAAGCAGGCAGTCATCCATCGCTTCGCTCGCGACAGTACGACCATTAATAACAATAGAGTATGCATGGCCAGCAGCGAACGATGGCGAAACGCTCTGTGCTGGCTCGAGTGTACAGTTCGCCTATGACTGCCGTGGCATTAAAGTATGGATGGAGCCCAACAGCCAGCCATCCAGCAGCGGCTCACACTGGATGGCTTGTACCCATGTGTCTGGATCCCCATTGTCAGTGCAGCAGTTAGTAGCATTTCTGTCGTCGCATCATCTAGCAAGCGCTTTAAAAGCGCCAGAGCGTGACCAGCGTTCCGCACCGACAGGCGAGCAAGCTGTTTAACTGGCATTCTTCCTGCGAGCCAAGAGCGCTTTCGAGGCAGACATCGCCAGCTGCATAGCAGCATGGTCATGGCAATGCAAATGTTACTGGTGTGAGCTTGAGGGTAGTTTGACTCAGACTAAACTTGAAGGTGTAACACGAGAGCCACGTTTGGATCGACTTCAAGACAAACAATCAATCCGAACGTGTTCCGCGCACTGAAGCCTTGATAGAGGTTTCCTTTACGGTACTGTGTAAAGTACATACGATCTTATACCATCCTAAAATGGGTATATAAAAATCTTTAAACTCTGATACACAATACAAAAGGGTGGCTGAGAGATTCGCGATCGAATCAGACCTAGAGTCATCTCACCTCGAGACAATGATGATGCACACTCGAGGTCATCAACCGTGAAAGCATCCCGCCTGTGCTCCCACCTGTGTGTGTGTGTGTATACAACGCCCCTCTTCAATTGAGCATCAGGTCTGTGCCTCTTTGGACCCCAATCGCAGCAGCAATGTCGAAATGCCGTGGCACTGGCTGACTCGTTTAGCAATGCACTCTCATGGTCAATGGTCACGAGCCTGAGAGTCAAGCAATCAATCCAGCGTCCTGCGTGTCCATTTTGGTGGTGAAAGGCCCAAAGTGAGAGTGCAACGCAGCGCCTGCCTACGTTCCCGTCCGTAGAAGCTGAGTGACGAATACAATAGAATAGCGCACTCATCGACGCGAAGCAAGCGGACGGTCCTCGTCGTCGCAGCCAGCTCAGCACGAAGCAAACAAACACGATACTAACAAAGCAGTGGGCTCAACTGCCCGTCGTCGTCACGGCTTTGCGCGAGCCAAGTGCGTATGTAACTAGCGCACGAGAATGGCCATTTTCCAGCAATCACAGCCAAAAGCTCTCTTCTCTCGGCCCGCAGCAATCGCCTTTGCGTCTCAATCACCTTCGTCTTCTTCTCTGAAGATATTGAGGTAAACGCGTTGGTACAATCGCACCACTCGCAAGCATTACAGCAGCCCACCCTTCAATTTAATCTCGCACTTCGCTGCATCCAAGCGATGACGCCTCGCCAAAGAAGAGACTCGCCGATGCAGTGTCATCATCGCATTGTAATGCCGGAGCTACTCATTGGTTATGGAACTGCTCGCAAAAGGCAAGGGTGGACACTGACACGCCCGATCAAGTGGCTGATGAGACGATAGAAAAGTAGGTAGGCACTGCCAATCCTGCGAGATGCAATCCTGCCTCTCGCTGGCCATTGTTGTAGTCGACTGCTGCCGGATGCGACAGAATTGCATGCGTTTGTATTGATTTGCTGCATTGCAATTAATGCGCTCGACGACAGCGAAGAGGAGGCACAGAAAGAGAAGGAAGGTGGCGCACGAGAACGCGAAGGGATTTCATACTCGTTGTTGCCTGCCAATCTATCTAGGGTATTGGATGGTTGTTGCGATGGGAGGCACGCGAGAGGGAGGATCACAGAGCATGCAGACGCATTTGTTTGTGATCAAAGCCATCACCACCTGCGAGGGCGGAAAGGAAGGAATCTCGATGAGCAGTCAATTCAGCTGGTATGTGACTGACTTGACTGGTTGTATGAGCACGCGATCCAAATATCCAGGTGTCATACACCATCCCAGTACACCTAATGAACGAAGGATACGAAAGGAGAAAGCATTTTTTTAGCTCGACGGACTAGAAAGCTCATGCACAAAGGTGTTCAGGACATCGTCAGCAAATCTATCACGGATCGGTTTTTGTGAGATCTATTAAGTACGATACCAGCGTGATTAAGTTCGAATATGCATATACATGTTAGGAACTTGCCATTGTCGTCACCATACAAACGACTCGTGCAGGTCAAATCGCTTCTGTGGGTTTCCTGTCACGGGTTCAAAAAAACCAAATCGTGACAGGAAACCCGCGTTGCAGTTTCACTTTGACCATACAAAGAGTAAGACTAGAAATGTTCCTGCTGCAACTTATTTATTAGTAGCAAATTATTATGCCAAAAATTATCATGTAGAAGTATTATGTTATAGAGGTGCAACAAACACTCACATTTTAGCTATTGGTAGATATGAGCTCTCCGATTCGTCAATACTGCAGCTCTGTTATGTTCTTTTGGTGATGAGGTAATCAACAATTGAAAGACTAAGATGTAACCTCCACTAAATGATTGCGACCTACAAGTTGGAACACGCATCATAATGCTACAAGGAGGATGGAACGTGTATTCTTCACGGAATGATTGCGAGCCAACAATCATTCATCGCCTGGATGAATGATGAAGATGGCTTCACGCTTGTTTTCGAAGTGCAAGTTCAATCTGTTTCCATGAATGCTGTATCGATGGATCCATCCGTCCACTCCAGCACTACTCTCTCTCTCTCTCTCTCACTCTTCAAATCGCCACCAGGAGCACACATCGACCGATGAGCGGCACGCCCCTCAAGCCCGCGGCCGCAGCGTACGGCTCACTGCGCACCAGCGACGATGACGGTGACAACGATGGCTTCGCACCTCGCGGCCACGAGCACGCATCGCTGCTCTCGCGCCTGCTCTTCACGTATGTGAACCCGGTCATGCGCGCGGGCAATGCGCACCAGCTCAACACGGACGACCTCTGGGCGCTCGATCGCGAGAACACGTCCGCAGCGATCTTCAGCACCTTTAATACACAACTCGACCGCCACAACGGGTCGGTGCTGCTTGCTCTGCTCGCAGTCTACGGCCCCACGCTCTTCATTTGCGGCCTGGGTGCGCTGTTCTCCGCCAGCTGCGCGGTGTTCGCGCCCATGGTGCTGCACCACGTGATCGACGCGTTCATGGCGCCGCAGATCGACCTGGAGACGCTCAGCATCTGGCTCGGCGCGTTCTTCGCGTCGCGACTGCTCAACGTGCTCATCGTCACGCACGTGGCCGTCCAGCTCAACTGCGTGGCCATGCGCACGTCTTCGTCATTACGAGCGCTCATCTTCCACAAGGCGCTGCGCCGCAGTGTGCAGAGCACGTCGGCGGTCGACATCTCGAACCTGTACATGTCGGACGTGAACAACCTCATGTGGGCGGCCTTCCAGATCAATAGTCTCTGGATCCTGCCGCTACAGATCGCCGGCGTTATCTACCTGCTCTATGTTGTGATCGGGCTCGCGGCGTTCGCGGGGCTGGCCGTGATCGGCGCCACGATGCTCGCGAGCGTCGGCATCGCCTCGGTCGCGGGCAACGCCTTTCGCGCGTCGATGACGAGACTCGACGCGCGCATGAAGGCTGTCAAGGAGGCCTTTGGAGCGATCCAGACCCTCAAGCTCAACGCCTGGGAGGCTCAGTTTGAAGCGAAGATCGGCAAGGCGCGCGCGTTCGAGCTCGAGGCCACCGCCAGGTACCTCTATTTCAATGCAGCATCCGTGTTTGCGCTCTGGGCGTCGCCGATCCTCGTCTCGACCGTCTCGTTCGCCGTATACGCGCTCGTGCTGCACCAGCCACTATCCGCCAGCAAGGTCTTCACGGCCATTGCGCTCTTCAACGCGATCCGAGACCCGCTCCGCGATCTCCCAGACGCGATCCAGCACCTCGTGCAGATCAAAATCTCGCTGGGCCGCTTGAATCAGTTTATGGCGCTGGACGAGTACGATCCCGTGAGCGTGCTCATTCGCGAGGATGCCAGTCAGCCAAACGATGTCATTGTCGCTGTTGACAACGCTTCGTTCGGCTGGAGTCGTGATGAGACACCACAGCTCAAGAACGTGAGCCTGACGATCAAGAAAGGTGACCTAGTCATTGTCCACGGCGCGGTGGGCGCTGGGAAATCCTCGCTCTGCTCGGCACTCCTGGGCGAAATGCACAAGCTCTCGGAGGGCTCGATGTTCGTGCGCGATGGCACCAAAGTGGCGTACTACGCGCAGCAAACATGGCTCCAAAACCGCACGATCCGCGACAACATCCTCTTTGGCAACGCCTTTGACGCCGACAGGTACCACCGCGTGCTCGACGCCTGTGGTCTCGTGCCTGACCTACAACAGCTTCCAGGCGGTGACGCCACCGAACTTGGACAGAAGGGTGTGAACCTGTCGGGCGGCCAGAAGGCGCGCGTGTGTCTTGCGCGAGCGTGCTACTCGGACGCCGAGCTGTTCATCTTAGACTCGCCGCTCGCGGCCGTCGACGCGGTCGTGGCAAGCGAGATCTTCAGTAAGTGCATTTGCGGATTGCTCGAGAGCAAGACGGTCGTGCTCGTGACCCACAGTCCCGACGTCATCGCGTCGCAGGTTGCAACCTACAGGATCTTCGTGAATGACGGAGAGCTCACCTGCGAGCGGTTCCAGCGCAAACCTCGCAGTCTCTACGCGCCAGTGGCTCTAATGTCAGGGAGACCTGTAGAGACTGAGGAGACTCAGGTGCAATTGACAGACGTTGGCCGACTCGTACAGGACGAGGAGCGCGAGCAGGGCCGCGTGGCGAAGCACGTGTTCCTCGAATACTTTGACTCAATCGGTGGCGTCGGCGTCTGTCTCTTCCTCGTGGTCGTCATGGCGCTCTGGCAGGCGTTCCAGATCAGCAGCGACCTGTGGCTGAGCCACTGGACGGGCCAGAAGGAGCGCGGCACGAGCGGCGATACTGACACTGAGACGAAGCACAACATGGCGCTCTACACGCTGCTGTGCGCCGGGAGCGCCGTCATGGTGCTCGTGCGCGCGTTCGCGGTCACGATTGTCGGTCTGCGCGCGTCTCGCAGACTCTTTAACGCCATGACGCACAGTCTGCTGCACGCGCCGCTGCGGTTCTTCGATCGGAACCCCATGGGGCGCCTCGTGAACCGGTACTCAAATGACGTGGCGGCGCTCGACATGCACCTCGCCAACCTCTTCGGCTCGCTGCTCTCCGAGCTCTTCTTCACGGTCTTCCAGCTCGCCACGGCCGTCTACACCGTGCGCTTCTTTGGAATTCTTGTAATCCCGTTGGTGTACCTGTACGTGGACACTGGGAATTTCTACCTCGCGCCGTCGCGGGAGATCGGCCGGCTCTTCCGCGTGGCTTCGTCCCCGCCACTGAGCCACGTGGCCGAGTGCGAAGAGGGCATGACGACGCTACGAGCCTTTGGCCCACAGTACGTGGAGCGCGCGATCATGGACAACTACGAACGTGTGGACGCGAACAGCCGGGTCTGGGCCGTGCTGCTGGTCATCCGCCAGTGGTTCAGGCTGCGCATGGAGTTGCTTGGCTGCGGCGTCGTGCTGATCGTGGTCTCGGCGCTCGTGTGGCTGCGGGGCTCGCTCTCGCCCGGGCTCGTGGGCGTCGCGTTCAGCTACGCGCTGAGCGTCGATGGTCGGCTCGCGTCGCTCATCCAGACGTGGTCGCGGCTCGAGGTCACCATGGTCGCGCCCGAGCGGATCCTCGAGTACGCGCGCATCCCAGCCGAGGGCTCGGAGAAAGCGTTGGTCACGGTGGAGCCGCCACAAAAGTGGCTCACTGCTGGTAATGGCGGTGTGATTGAGTTCCAGGACGTCGTGTTCCGCTATAAGGACGGCGCGCCGGCCGTGCTCAAGAAGATCTCGTTCGCTATACAGAGTGGCGAGAAGGTCGGTATCGTGGGCCGCACGGGCGCCGGCAAGTCGAGTCTCACCATGGCGCTCTTCCGCATCAAGGAGCTGGACGCCGGTGTGATCAGGATCGACGGCCGCGACATTGCGACGGTGCCGCTGCAGACGTTGCGCGCGCGCATGGCGATCATCCCGCAGGCGCCCGTGCTCTTTCAGGGCCCGTTGCGTGCGTACATGGACCCGTGCGATGCATACACGGACGCGGAGATCTGGTCGGCGCTCGCGAAAGCCGAGATGAAGCCGCAGATCGCCGCGCTTGAGGGCCAATTGAGCTACGAGCTGAGCGAGAACGGCGAGAACTTCAGCGTGGGCGAGCGCCAGCTGCTCTGCCTCGCGCGGGCGATGCTGGCGCAGGTGCGCATCGTGGTGCTGGACGAGGCCACGGCGGCGGTGGACCACGCGACCGAGCACAAGCTGCAAACGATGATCGCGCGCGAGCTGGCGCACGCGACGGTGCTCACGATCGCGCATCGCCTGGCCACCGTGCTGGACGCGGACCGCGTGCTCGTACTGCGGGACGGTAAGATCGTGGAGTTCGACGCGCCGCGAGCGCTGGCGACAGACCGCGCGGGCGTCTTTTACGAGCTCGCGAAGGAGGGTGGGTACCTCGAGCAGCTGCTGCATTAGCTGCTTGTGTTGGCGCCATTGTTGCCTTTCAAGAAATGCGCAAGAATGGAATTTCCAACAATTTGAGCTTAATGATTGGTAGAAATGAAGAGTAATAAGAAATAATTCATTCTGATTGGTTACAATCGTGCATTTCTTTTTGTCTGTTTTTTCGTCTCTGGTCGAATGACGATGCCAGCGCAGGCTTCAATGTCGACAACGATGGCCATGCGTGTGGCTGACTGTGGATACATGCGGCGGCTGAGAAGGATGTGTTGGAAGACGTCGGCAATGGCGATCGTCGCCCATGATGAGTGCACACAGAGACGCGCGTTTCGTACTCGACGCACGCCTTGCGGCGATCTGATTGGCTCTAGGCGCGCATCCCATTTTCGCTTTTCTCTTTTGGATCTGCCGCCTTCAGCCAGGTGGTCAATGGGTCATTCTTCATTAGGAAATCCGCCATCAAGAGCGCAAGTTGAAGCGAACTCAAGAAGCGCCAGCCAATATGAACGCGACCCTGCAGCTCTTTGCGCTCGCGCTGCTCGGCGCACTGCTGCTGCTCGTGGACGAGAGCGCCGCGCGCGCGTACCTACTGCGCGGGCCGTTCGTGGTCATCGAGAGCCTCGAGGAGGACGCGGCCGTGGCGGCGCCGTCCAAGGCCGCGGTCCACGCGCGGCAGCTCGTGCACAACAACGAGTGGACGACCATGTCGACGCTCTCGGTGCAGTTCAAGGGCGTGCCCTGGGGCAACGTCGTCTCGTACAGCGGTAAACTGCCTTCAGTGCTTGACTGACTGGTGTAAACATGGGAGCTAACCTGGTGTGCGTGCCATTAGACGGCGTCGGCAACTCACCCGAGGCGTCCACGGGCGAGCTCTACTTCTACCTCACCAAGTTGGACTCAACAGGTATGAGTCTCTTTAGGCGTTCCTGGCATTACGAATCGATATATAAAGCCACTGATGTTCTTATATTGCAGGCATGGACCTGGCGGCGAACCCGAGCGCGAGCATCGCGATCTCGCTGGCGCAGCAGGGACGCAGCAAGTGCAAGATGGACGTTGAGGACCCGACGTGCTGGAAACTCTCGATGTCCGGCAAGGTCGTGCCGGTGTCCAAGGAGAAGGAGGACTTTGCCAAGAAGGCGCTCTTCTCCAAGTGCGTCCTGCTAACTATGACTCGCCAGCCAGTCTTCAACATATCGATGCTCACATTTATATGGACGCTCTGATTACTTACTAACTAGGCACCCGCAGATGGAGTACTGGCCGAGCGACCACGGCTTCCAGGCGTACATGCTCGAGATCGAAAACATCGTGCTCTTGGACTTCTACGGCGGCGCGAAGCACATCCCCGTGGACGAGTACTTTAACGTCAAGCTCTGAGCGTGAGCATGGAGAGCGAACCCTCAAGCTGCCGCATTCATTGCTTGGAGCTTACTATTACATGTTCCAGAAAGCCTATACAACAACGTCAATGCAAACGAGAGTCAAGTTCGTGATGTGAGATTGGACGTCTGCTGGAGGCCACAGCTCTGAACGTCAAGAGCGCTCCGTAATGACAGCGCAACGCAACATGCAGAGCATTGGAGCGAGTGGTCCTAAGTGGCAGAATAAGCAGCCAATTCGAATGAGTGGACGAATGTGGACGAACACATGATTCATGTATCAGGCGAGCGAGGCTCAACATGCACGCGCATGAACGAACGGAGCAATACTCGAAGGCGATGATGCGAAATAATGGCCTCTGTATTTTCCATTTCGTATGGAAGGGGTTCGCAACTGCAATATCCCACGCTCCAGCAACTGAACATGACCTCAAGCCACAGAATCCTGTCTTATACTGTGTGTGTAACCGGATGATCGTCTGCATAAATCTACTTGTCAAAATGTCAGCTACACTGTTTCCGGATAATATACTTCCTCCCAACTGTGCCTCCAGCTATTTTTACAAAAACTGTGCGGTTTCCCGGTACTTCGTCCCATCAAGCGAAACACACACACAAAACACAGAAATCACGAACACGATGGCCGCCACGAAGCAGCAGGTGCTAGAGCTCTACCGCCAGGTGCTGCGCGTCGCGCGCGCGTTCCCGGAGCGCAGCATGGGCGCCAAGCTGCACTACAACACGCGCGAGCTCATCCGCCTACGCCGCGGTGAGGAGAGCGCCGCCAAGATCCAGCAGTTCCTGCAGGAGGGCTACGACACGCTGCGCATGTACCAGGCGCTGCAGGAAGAGCCCACGCTGCTCACGGCCATTACAAGGAAGAAGGAGCAGGCCGATGCGGACGCCGCTGCGCATCTACACGACCACCAGCACGAGCGACAGCAGGAGTCGGCGCACTCGCGAGCAGAGTAGTGCTTCAAGCGTCGAAAGCGAGAGAAGAAGACGAAAGATTGGTGTCATGAAAAAAGAAGATATGGGTGTATAATGGTAAAGACAGTGCGTGTGGGTACGTCACTATATGTGCGTTGTGTGTTTTATATTATTGCAAAGCGCACGCGCGGCTCTTCTTGAGCAGCTCGAGCTTCTCGTCCTCGAGTGCGCGCAGCCGGCGCTGAAGCTCCTCGCGCTCCTTCGCGTCGCCAGCCATTCGTTGCTTCAATAGCTGCGGCGTGTGTATTGTGCGTATATGTAGACCGAAGGAAGCCAACCAAGCGATAAGACAGAGCCGACAGCGTTAGAGCAATGGGCTCCCTGTGTGCGTGCAGAACTAATGGAGACTGGAGACTGAAGTACGCACCTCGATAGCCTGGTCGGTCTTGCGCGTCGACTGCTGCAACTCGCCCATGAACTCCTGTTTGCCCTGTAGCTGGTCCTCCAACTGCGCTGTAAGCTGCGCGAGCTGGCGATTCTGCTCCTCGCGCTTCTGCAGCTCCTGCCGCAGCAGCTCGCGCTCGTGCTCGTGCTGCGCGTCCAGCGCGCTCTTCTCGTGCTGCAGCTCCAGGTCGCGTAGCTTGAACTGCGCGCGCTCGTGCTCCAGCACCTGTGCTGCCTGCTGGGACGCAGCCATTGCAGCCGTGGCTTTCGCCTCGTGCTCCAGAGCTGCAAGACGAGCGCGCTCGAGCTCCTTGGCGTCCAGCTCTGCGTAACTCTTGGCGTCGATGTCGTGCGCTTTAGCCTCGCTATGTGTTGTTATGGATGGCGACGGAGCGACCGTAGTGGGTGACGACAGCGCTGGTACATGTGTTGCCACTAGTGGTGGTGGGGAGATGAAGGTGAACTCGAGTGTCTTGGTGTCGATCTGCTCCAGCAGCTCGTCCGTGACCAGGAGCTTGATGACCTGCGATATACAGACAGGCAAATAACATGAGTGCCACATTGATAGAAGCATCGATATCGCTCTGAGGCTCGTAATGAACGAAGTACGTTGGTGTGCTCGATCGGCAGCAGGTAGCTCTCGGTGGCGGGCGTGAGCTGGTACTGAACGCGCAATTTGCGCCGCGGCTGCGCCTCCTGCGCCTGCATTCGCACGAGCAGCCACACGAACGAGCCCCCCAGGCTCCGTAGCTCCTCGTCTTCCTCACCGTTGGCTCCACCACGTGGTGTACCTTGGTTTTGGGTGTCCGAGCCATGGCCACCGCAGTCGTCGAACTCGCCTGTAGCTCGACCGCTCGCACGCTCGGCGCGGAGGAAGCCGTTTGGTTGCTGGCGCTCGATGAGCGGCGGCCGCGTCGCGATCGTCAGGTGCACGTGCACGTGGCTGAGATAGTCTTGAGCCCCACCTCTGGGGCTCCGAGAGTTCGTTGCGTTGGTGGCGTTGTGAGCGACAACCGCGAGGTTCGTCTCCACGTCAAACCTGAGGACGAAGCAAGTGATCACCTGCCGCTCTGTGGACACAGAAGGAATGCAGCTCTTGCGAGCAGGAAGTCATACAGTGAACTCACATGAACCGCAGCGGTCGCAGGAACACCTCAGCAGATCCGATAATCGCTGGTTTGGTGTCCAGCAGCAGCGAGTCGCTCTCCTCTTCATCTTGCATACTGACGCAGTCAGCACTGAAGAACGACGACCTGATCTTTGCGAGCCGAATGGCGAAGAGACGCCATTTGGGAGCTATTCTCGCGATCACGACCGGAGTATGTACCGCCAGAGAGCTTCAACTTCGAATACTGGACGTCGCTGGTTCATGTGTGTGTATGACTGTTGTTGTATTCGATCTCTCTTGTGCTTGTATGCTGTGTGTTTCCTCCCCTCTTTCGTAAATGTACAAGCGCTCCCTCCATAACCATTTTCTCTCTCTTTGTCTTCCCTGTGAATCAAAAACTAATAACTAAACTACCGAACTCTTGTCATGAAGAGCTCCTTATCATAAGCAAAATATGTAATACAACACTCACTCCGAGCCGCACTTCATCATTCCCCACGCTTGCATGCGCCTTACAGCTCACAGATCGCTGGGCGGCGCCGAACCCGTGAACGAGAAGGAGCGCGCGAAGGAGCCGAACGTGGTCGAGTGCACGCGCCGCTTCTGCGGAGAGCTTGTGACGCCGCGAAAATACCGCGGCGGCAGTGCCGCTGTCTTCGAGGAGCTCTTGTTTGTGTCTTGTGCTTGGGAATCAGCAGAAGATTCGTCGTCGAGGTTCACGTCCGCCGTCCCGAGCTGAGTCGACAGGTTCGGCCGCTTCTTCGCCTTCTTCTCGTCGCCGTGCTGTTCTTGCCGCGTGGAGCCAATGCGCCACTCGAACTTGTCAACTCGTCCGGGTGAGTCCGTGACGACCTGCACCACCACGGCGACCTTTTCAAAAGCGTCGGCGGGCGACATAGACCGACTTGCGTAGCCGCCCGAGAGTTGCTGCTGGGGCGTGAATTGCTGCTCTGTAGTTTGAGACGACGGCGCGGGAGACGAGAGGCTTCGGCGCAGCGGCGTCCGCAGCGTCGTTCTCAATGAGTCTTCTTGGTTGGCGTTATCGTCGTGTTCGTGGTGGTGGTTGTCATCGCTGATACTTCGGAAACCGGTGAATGGAGCGAACGGCACTGGCGTCTGCGCTCGGGAGTCGAGTGCCGCAGCCTTCTGCTCGTCGTCGTTGTAGCCTTCATCCATGTACTCAGCCTCCGACTCGGTCAGTTCAAGATCCACAGTGTGTGATTGCATCACACTGATGTCAGCGATGATTTCTTCCTTGATGCGCACTTCATCGGATGGCACTGCGCTTGAGATTGACGGCGGTGGTGGACAGTTCTCGTCGTTCACAATCGCTTCGCTCATGTTGCTGCTGGTAGTGTGCTGGTTGTAGCTGTATTCACCAGCCAGTGCCGCTTGAGCTACCTGGCCCTCTCCCTTGAAGGCAACCGCGTTGCTGTTGCCGAACGCGAATGGCTGCGTGCGCTCGCCAAACGTGCGTCGATGTGCGCGGCGCTTCTGCGGGGAGCTCTGCACGCCGCCTTCAAAGTACTTGGGCGGCATGTTGAAGATCGAGGACGACGAGAGCGACGACGACGCGATCGCTTGCTTGAGCAGCACCAGTCGCTGTTGCTGGTCGGCGCCGCCATTGTCATTGCTCTGTGCGTGCAGAAAGTGTCGCGCCGTGAGCTCGGCCCGGATCATGCGCTGTTGGTGCTGCTCGCTGTCATTGCCACTCTCACCATACAGCAGCTGCTCGTGTAGGAGCTCGTCACTCGTGTTCGCGAAATGCGCCGTCAAGAACTCCTCCGACTCGCTCAGTAGCATCTGCTCAATGTCCACGAAGCCGCCGTCGAGGTCCTTCTCGACGAGCTCGGACGCCTGGAAGCACGTCGAGTAGAACGCGCCGCCGAACTCCTCCTCCATGCGCCGGTCTAGCATCGCGCTCGGTCTAAAGACATCGCCGTCTTCCTGCTCATGTTCCTGCAAGCCGTCCATGTCCACGTCGTGGTCGTCCGCATCCAGCGCTTCGAGCGCGCGCATGTCGTCATCCAGCGACATGCGCAGCTCATCGTCGTCCAGCAGCTGGTGGTGGTCGTAATGCGCCATGGCTCACGTAACCTGCAGATGTATATGTGCGCTTATATAAATACACGTCGACAGAAGACTGCGAGTGGCCGAGTGAGTGTATCTGCTCAATGTGGCGGCCACTTTCCTTTTGAGCACCACGCCTGCTTTCCCTTTTGACAGCCTGTCAGGGTATTGCGTGACGAAGACCCTCGCGCGAGTGGCATGGCGACGTGAGTAATTCGTCATTATATGAATTTTTAAATTATGATTCAATATTTACAAACTATTTAGCTTGGTATTTGTAGAGAATCTTGAAATATGGATCACGCATGACTTTTCCATGAAATCATTTCTTGTGTAAACGGACTGAGAGTCACTAAAACGAAGCATCCGTGGTGCAACTTTGGTAACAAGAAAACTCTTTGAAACAGATAGTTGCTACTATCACTCCTTCGCAGGTCTTCTTCACTATCTTCTCCACCACAAAACAAACCTGCTCCATTTCAAACAGGTTTACATTAGCGACTTGACAAACCATTAATCACCATCTAAACAAACATTTCAATCCCCTCGCATAACAACTGACGGGTGAAACCCGTTTCGCCTCACGACCCGAACCCATTTCCAGCCGTCGACAACGCTTCACAGACGTTTGTTTGATTGGCGCTGGGAAGAGCTCCAATCCGAATTGCAATAGCAGCGTCGGGCGAGCGCACTGAAGCAAGCGATCGCCTGCTGAGAGCAGCCTGCGAGCGTGATGGTGTTCATGAAGAAAGGCGGCAATATGAAGGTCGGCGGCGGCCGTGGTGGTGGTGGACGTGGAGGCGGCCGCGGCGGAGGACGTGGTGGCTTTAGCGCTGGCCGTGGAGGTGGCGGTCGTGGCGGTGGCGGTCGAGACGCCGCGCCAAAGGCCGCCGTGGTGCGCTCGTCGTCCGCGAGCGGCAAGAATCCGTTCGACGTGCGTGGCAACTCGAAGACCAAGTACGAGGTGATCGGCAAGCGCGTGAAGGGTCAGGGCCGCAACGTGGCCGAGGCGCGCGCCGAGGCCGAGGCGAAGCGCAAGAAGACGCTTGGCGCGCAGTTCCAGACGCGTAACAAGGCCAACATGTTCAAGGATCGTCGTCTGGGCGAGCAGGACCCGACGATGTCGCTCGAGGACAAGATGATCGCGCGTTTCCAGACTGAGCGCAAGCGCAAGCTGCGCAACGCGAGTGCCTTCGCGCTGCACGACTCGGACAACGAGGACGACGACGAGCTCTTCTTGACGCACAAGGGCGCCAAGATTGACGACTACGACAATCTGAACAACGACGGCGCCTTCGAGCAGGACTTTGAGGACGACGACCACAACCGCGAGATGGACCGCGAGATCGTAAACAAGCTGCACTTCGGTGGCGGCGCGTCGACGTCGGGCCACTACGGCCCGGCCGCGGGCGAAGAAGAGGGTGTGGGCGAGGACGGGCGCAAGAAGACCCATAAGGAGATCATGCAGGAGGTGATGATGAAGGCCAAGATGTACAAGGCTGAGCGACAGAAGAACAAGTCGGCGCAGGAGGAGTCGACGGACAACCTCGACGAGGGCTTCAACGACATCCGCACGCTGCTCGAGTTCCGCCCGACGCGCGCGAACGGCAAGGAAATCGTGGAGAAGGCGCCCATGGACGAGTTCGACAAGCTCACGCGCGAGTTTGCGTACGAGGCCAAGGTCAAGGCCACGGAGCGCCGCATGTCCCCCGAGGAGGCCGCGCAGAAGGAGCGCGACCGTCTCGCTGAGCTCGAGAAGAAGCGCGTGGCGCGCATGAAGGGCGACGATGACGACAGCGACAGCGATGATGATGCTGCCGGTGGCAAGCGTGGCAAGAAGGGGAAGAAGGGCAAGAAGGCGGCGGCGGACAAGAAGAAGAAGACGCCGCAGCTTATCGTGATGCCGCCGACGGACGATGATCTCTCGAGCGACTACGCGCTCGACGCGCGCTTCAACAACGCCGAAGTAGAAGAAGGTGATGATGATGAAGAAGAGGGTGACGAAATGGAGGAAGACGAAGTGGAGGAAGACTCGGAAGCTGAGGACTCGGACTCGGACGAAGAGAAGGAAGACGTCGAGGGCGAAGATGCTGAGATGGAAGACGCCGAAGAAGAAGAAGACGACGCTGAAGACGAGTCCGAAGAAGAAGACGAAGAGGAGAAGGAGCGTAAGCGTCAGGAGGCGGCGGACGAGCTGCCGTTCGTGTTCCCGTGCCCCGAGAGCCCCGAGGAGCTCACGGCGCTCTTCAAGAAGCACGCCAAGGCGTCGCCCGTCAAGCGCGCGCTCATCGTCGAGCGCATTATCACGTACTACTCGCCGCGCATCAGCGTGGAGAACCAAGCGAAGATGAAGAGCTTCTTCGCGATCCTCATCCGCCAGTTCCTCAAGTGGGCTGGCCACTACGCGGTGCACCGCGACGATGTACGTTTACGTTTTGCAAAGAGGTTTTATGTGTCTCATTATTGTGAGTTACAGTGACAGCAACTGACCTCGTCTATCTGATATCCCCTCTTTATGCGAACAGCTCAATGTGCTCTCCAAGCACCTGTACGCGCTCGCGCAGCAGCTGAGCGACACGGCAGGCGTGATCGTGCGCGAACTGCTGATCAACCTGTTCAAGCGCCTGCACAGCTCCAAGTCGCCGTCCAAGTGGCCCGAGCTCTCGGAGCTACTGCTCTTCCGGGCACTCGTACAGATCTTCCCGACGTCCGACCTGCGCCACAACATCATCTCGCCGCTCGAGACGCTGCTGGGCGAGTGCCTGGCGAACGGCGGCCTTGATGCACGCCAGGAGGCCACGCAGGCGCTCTTCACGTGCACGCTCGTGCTGCAGATGTCGCGCGAGAAACAGCGCTTCACGCCTGAACTGCTCGTGTGCGTCAAGAAGCTGCTGCGCGCGTTCCTGAGCACCAATAATGGTGGCGAGCCGCACACGCTGCGCTCGGAGCTGCTTGAATGGGTGGCTGACAGCGATGATCTTCAGCAGTTAAAGCTGCCGAGCCTGGAGCTCTCGGCCGCGTCCTCGGCGTCGGCGGCGTCCATCGTCAGCGGCCTGCTGGGCGTCGTGCGCATTGCGGCCGAGCAGTACGCGCACCTGCCGTCCTTTGACGAGCTCTTCCACCCAGTGTACCTGCTGCTGCACGAACTCGCGCGGTCGTTCTTCGACGGCAAGAGCAGCGAGGTGAACGGTACGATCGCGTTCGTGGCCGACCAGCTCGAGAGCTGCTGGGCCGCGCGCACGCCGCTGCGCCTGCAGAGCTTCGCGCCGGCGCTGCTGCCGACGTTCACGCCCAAGTTCGACGAGAACTACACGCTGCGCAAGGACAAGGGCGCGGACCGCGACAAGGCCAAGCTCAAGCAGCTGCAGCGTCAGGTGAAGCGCGCGCGCAAGGGCGCGGCCCGCGAGCTGCGCCGCGACGCGGAGTTTATTGCACGCGAGAAGACGAACGAGGAGCGCACGCGCGTGGACGCCAAGAAGGAGAAGCAGAAGGAGATCTGGAAGTGGCTCGAGGAGCAGAACGCGACGTTCAACGAGCAGGTCAAGAAGGGTGGCAACATGCTCAAGGGCGGCGGCTCGGGTCCGCTCAAGAACCGGCGAACGAGCAAGAAGGACAGATAGATAGACGACAGATTGGATCTCGGATCGTAGCTACACGAGTGACCAGAACGGATGATGGACGGATTGAATGACAACAAGAGTGTATAGATGAACCAAACATGGCTTTGTGTAGCATTTCAGCAGTATTGGACACATATGGATTCGCGTCCAGATCACATAGACCGATGGAAAGACAGGAAAGCGCAGGCAGTGCCTGTGGAATGTGCTATGAATCGCGGTGTAAGTTTCTCATGTTTCTGTTTGTATTGTTTGCTTGTATCGCTTCCTCGTGAGCTTGCCTGACGCTGCCGGTCACTCTTGAAAGGCTCTCTCTCTTGCGTGACGTGCCTGAGCTCTCTTCCTTGCGCCACGAGCTCCGTCCAGCCACCTCCTGCGCCTGTGTGTTGTTTCTATCTGCGCTGCTGTGCTGTGAGAAGGCGCCTCTTACTTCTTCTTGGCTGGCGCGCGGTCCTTCTTCGGGATGCTCTTGATGCCGTACTGGCGCGTGGGCGGCATGGGAAGGATGTTGGAGATGCCCAGCAAGTGGCTCACGCGGTCCGACGGCTGCGCGCCGACCGACACCCAATACCGCACGCGCTCGCTGTTCACACGCAGCTCCTTCACGCCATCGGACGCTGCGATCGGGTTGAACGTGCCCAGCTACGAAGCAAAAGCACACGCATGTCCATTCATCCATTAGCCTTCGTTGTGTTTGTTGCGCATAGAAACAAACGTGTCGCCATCACGCCATGAAGAGACGAGGAGCTACAAAACAAACAGTACACGACGTACAATCTCGAGGTGCTTGCCGTCACGAGGGGCGCGCGCGTCCGCGGCCACAATGCGGTAGAACGGGAGGTCCTTGCGGCCCCAGCGCGCGAGTCGCAGTCTCACCACCATCTTCCTCTTCTTGCTGCTTGCTCGGAGGCTTGTGGAAGGAAGCTGTCTGTGGTGGCTGGCAGGTCACCAAACAATTGCTGCTGCTGTTTTTGACTCGGAAGTAGAACAGGCTACTTGGGCATAGAGTATTGAAGTGCAAATGGAGATTGTTGGTGATAGTGAAAAAGCTTGTTTTATTGCCTGTAGGATATGTGGGTATAGCGTATTAGTATTTGCAGTAGGGTAAACAGGAAATATCCCAGAAAAATGTGTCCTTAGCAGCACGTGACTAATGGCCGGCACTTTTCCGTTGGCGCATCGTGCAGAGCAACCTGATCATAGTCGACATGGAGGCGCAGGTGGGCAACGACTCGGCGTCGTTGTAGGTGAACTCTGCTTCCTGACTGCTACCTGGCGTTCCTCTTCCAGGGCGCTACACGTCCTCGCGCATGGAGTAGGCATCTGGGAGCCCAAGTGCGTGGCCTCTAAGCAACGCAAGGCAAGCACCCAGTCATTTGTTCAATTCGCTAAATGCGCTTTTCGTCATCGCGCGACGAAAGTCCGCGGCGGCGTTGACTCAAACGGATTCATTTAGCCCTCGAGACTGGATTTCCAGACTCGTTCCAGGCGCTCAGTCCTCTGCTGCTGCTCGCTCAAGCAACTTCAGTCCCACGCCAGCCACTTGCGGTCGCGTCGCGTCCAACAAGCGCCTGCGAGAATAATGGATGGCTGCATTTGCGCGAGTGCTCTTCTGTGCGCAGGCGAACGAGATGAAGAATAAGACACATGCACATACACACACAGCTACTGCTAGTGGTGTTGATGTTGTTGTTGTCGGCGATATCGAGCGAGCAGCTTTCGCGCGCCCCAATCAAGTGGTGCGAGTGCGACAAATGCTCATAGAGCCCAAAAGCAAAATTTTGGATCCACTTGTGAACGACAGTGGAATAGATATTTGGGTGGATACTTTCCTACATTTCCCAAGATCTTTTTCCATTGCCAGGTGGTGCGATTGTTCTGCTTGGGATTCGTATTCGCTTCCGCCTTCTCTGGCAGCTTTTTGGTTGCCAAATGAGGGGGGAAACAAGTTGCTGGCAGACTGGCCGGCCGTAGCTGCTGGTCTTTGCACAGAGAGACGGCCACGAACGATCGCTACTGCGCTCTGCATGCATCGCGCGGGGATATCGATCGATCGATCGATCGAGTGAAAGCGAATGGTGCATTCTGGCATTAGAATAGCAAGCAATCCAGCAAAGGCATACATACATACAACACAAGCAGCAGATTTGTGAAGCTCACGTCAGAGGCAAGCGCGCCTTTTTGATAGCTGCTTTGCTGGAACGAAATGAGCAAACAAACAATCATGTGGGACTGGCTCGGATCTTTCATGCAGTATGTAGTACAAGTAACGATCGTCTGATTTATATCTATTTTAAACAAAAATCTACGTATGTAGGTTAATTAATAAGTAAATGTGGTTGATTTACATGTGTAATTGAAACATGTTTGACGGGGTATGTATAACAAATCGGTTGCTACCCACGATGAATACGGAAGGTGGAAATAGAGGCTGTCTATTTTTTTCTCCAATCCCTCTCCCACTCTCCTCCAGACGCCGTCCCCTCATGCAGCAACCACTTGTCCGCAAGCAAAGCCAAACAAACGAGCGAGTTCGCAAGCTCACAACCAACATCGCGTTCAGTTTCCATCTCTTGCGCTCGAGCCCGTTGCTGAAAACGCCGCGCCGAGGGAGAAAGGAAACGGATCCTGGAGAGACCGCAAGCAAGCAAGCAACGCAAGCGCCTTCTCCATCGGGACCGACCGGTCGATCTCACATCCATCGATCGCTACCCATTCACTCACTCAGCGATCCAGCAGACCCAGTCGGCCGGCCTCTCGCGGATCCGCTGCAGCGCTACCAGCAACTCGCGCAAGACGGCGCTTGTGTTCTTTCCTCTTTTCTGTAGACTCGCAAGACCAGCGCAAGAGGTCCAACAAGTCCAAGTAAGCAAGTCCAAACAAGTCAAGTATGGCGACTCGCACGCAAAATGAGTCGTACGGCCCGAGCCGCGGTGGCCTTAGCGACTCGCGCAAGCGCGCGAGCTCCAACTACTTTGAGCTCGATGCGGACCGGCGCCGCAACAAGTCGGAGCGCACGGAGCGCTTCAGCACGCGGCTCACGTCGCTGGACGTGGCGCAGCCGCCGCTGAGCGCCAAGAGCATGGGCATGGGCGACAAGCACCATGCGGATGACGAGGAGGCGTCGATCGACGCGTGCGCCGAGCTGCTGCGCGCCAAGTTCGGCTTCCAGGAAGGCTCCGTGGCCAACCAGCGCGAGCACGTGCTGCTGCTGCTGGCGAACGGCAAGGCGCGCGCGCGACCGTCCGACGCGCCCGAAGCGCACATCCTCGAGCTGCACAACAAGCTGTTTGGGAACTACCGCGACTGGTGCAAGTTCCTCAGTGCGCAACCCGTGAGCTTTCGCGGCCCCGCAGGCACGGCGCAGATCAAGCACCCGCTGCACATGGACCTGATGCTCTACTTCCTCATCTGGGGCGAGGCCGCGAACCTGCGTCACATGCCCGAGTGCCTCTGCTACCTCTACCACCAGATGCTGACGCTCATGAACGCGGACCCGCACGCGCAGGAGCGCAAACCCGAAGGCTGGTACCTCGATGCAGTCGTGCGCCCGATCTGGAGCGAGTGCAGCAACATGCAGCGCCGCAACAACCTCAAGAAGCCGCTCGAGCACGTGCAGATCCGTAATTACGACGACATCAACGAGTACTTTTGGAAGCAGCACTGCCTGAGCATCGACATTACGCACGTGGGCCGTGAGCTGTCGCAGAACCACGGCAAGACGTTCTACGAGCACCGCAGCATCTTCACGCTCGTGCTCAACTACTACCGCATCTTCCAGTTCAACCTCATGTTCATGATCCTGCTCGTGGTGCTCGCGTTCGTGGTCACGATCTCGCCCGACGGCGGCAAAGGCGGCTTTGTCCAGTTTGGCAGGATCGGCGACGTCGTGAAGCCGTACACAACGCGCGACCTCAAGCTCGCGCTCGTGGCCATCCCGTTCTCGCACGCCGTGCTCGCCGTGCTCAAGTGCGTGCTGGAGGCGTGTCACGGCTGGCACCTGCTCATCGCGAAGGAGAAGTCGGCGTCGTCCTCGCGCTCGCTCTCCTACGGCTCGGCGCTCGTCGTGCGCATGCTCTGGAACGGCGGCTTCGCCGTGCTCTTTGGCTTCATGATCTTCGTGCCGCTCAACGAGGTGCGCGACACGGCGCTGCTGGACCAGTTCTGGCCGATCGCCGGCGGCTTCATCATCCCGGGCTTGCTCGTCTTGTTGATCCAAGCGTTCTCGCCGCAGCTCATCTCGGGCACCTTCGCGGCCAAGTTTGTGCGCGAGGGCGAGACCTGCTACGTGGGGCGCAACCTGGCACCGCCCATGGCGTACAAGATCAAATACATCACGTTCTGGTTCTTCCTCTGGCTGCTCAAGGCGCTCACGTCGTACTTCATCCTCGTGCGTCCGCTCATGCTGCCGTCGCTCGCAATCTACACGATGAAGCTCGACTACCAGAGCTCGCTCGTGTCGTTCCACAACATGGGCGTGATCTTGTCGCTGTGGCTGCCCGTGGCCTTCATCTTCCAGTACGACACGCAGATCTACTTCACAATCTTCCAGGCGCTGTTGGGCGCGTTCAAGGGCGTGCTCATGAAAACGGGTGAAATCCGCGGCGTGAAGGAGATGTCCAAGGCCTTCCGCGTGGCACCGCAGCTCTTTGACCAGAAGGTTGTGACGACGCTCGCGCGCGCCAGTGATGCGTCGGCGAACGGTAACGACTCGTCCCGTCCGAGTGCGCTGGCCGCTGCGTACGAGTCGCAGATGATGTTGCGCTTCGTCGTGGTTTGGAACGAGATCGTGAACTCGTTCCGTGAGGGCGACCTGCTGGACGACAAGGAGGCCGCGATCCTCCAGTACGACATCCGCAGCAACGGCGAGGTCTTCGAGCCCGTGTTCCTGTCGGCCGGAAAGCTGGGCGAGGCCATGAACCTGACGATCAAGACGGCGAAGGAGGGCAAGGGCGAGTCCCAGCTGCGCGTGGCGCTCGTCGAGAGCGACTGCCTCTCGGCGCTCCGCAGCTTCTACACCGCGAGCTTCTACGTGCTCACGTCGCTCTTTGGCAACGATGACGCCGACGTACTCGAGGGTTTCCGCATGATCGAGGATATCGCGTCGGCTGGCGGCTTCATGAAGTCATTCAACGTGCGCGAACTTGTGCGTCTTCGCGCCGCGGTCGTGGACCTGTTGGAGGAGATCCTGGAGCTCCCCGACCCGGAGGTGCAGTCGCAGCACATGCCCGGCGCGCGCGTGCACACGATGGGCGTCGTGCGCAACTTTGTGAGCAAAATGGAGGTGTTCTTGAACACGCTCCAGGCGTTCTGCGTCGACCCAGCTTTGCAGCGCAAGTTCGGCAACGCGAAGTTCTGCTCGAGCTCGAACGGCTACCTGTTCGCGTCGCGCGGTCTCGTGAACTTGTTCTGCAACGATAGCTCCATGGGCGCGGCCACGCGCGCGTGCCTGCTGCTGTCGCTCGAGCGCTCGGAGGCCATGCCGCGCTGCACGGAGGCGCAGCGCCGCCTGGGCTTCTTCATGAAGTCGCTCGTGATGGACATCCCGCAGCTGCAGTCGATCAAAGAGATGCGGTCGTTCTCGGTCGTCACGCCGTTCTACGCCGAGACTGTGCTCTTTTCGCTCGAGGACCTGAACAACCCGCTGGTGAACCACCCAATCTTCGAGAAGGTCGAGGAGGACGGCAAGAACCTGACGATCCTCAAGTACCTGACGAAGATCCACGAAGAGGAGTGGCTCAACTTCCTCGAGCGCATGGACGTGAGCTCCCCGGAAGAAGCTCAGAAGCAGTTCCCACTCGACATCCGTCTCTGGGCGTCGTACCGGGGCCAGACGCTTGCGCGTACGGTGCAGGGCATGATGATGTACGAAGACGCGATCAAGATCCTGCACTGGCTGGAGATTGGTTCGAGCCCGGGCAAGAGCGCCGAGCAGAAGCAGACCCAGCTGCAGGACATGGTGCGTCTCAAGTTCTCGTACATCTGCGCCTGTCAGGTGTACGGCAAGCATCGCGCCGAGAACAAGCAACAGGCCGACGACATTGACTACCTGCTGCAGGAGTACCCGAACCTGCGCGTGGCGTACGTGGACACGATCCTGCACGAGAACAACGTGAAGAGCTTCGAGTCCGTGCTCATCAAGAGCGAGAACGGCGACATCTGCGAAGTGTACCGCTACCAGCTGCCGGGCGACCCGATCGTCGGCGAAGGCAAGCCGGAGAACCAGAACAACGCGATGCAGTTCACGCGCGGCGAGTTCGTGCAGACGATCGACATGAACCAGCAGCACTACTTTGAGGAGTGTCTCAAGATGCCGCAGATGCTGCGCACGGCTGACCTGCACCCATCGAAGAAGCCCGTGTCGATCATCGGCATGCGTGAGCACATTTTCACGGGCAACGCGTCGTCGCTGGCGAAGTTCAAGACGTGGCAGGAGCTTGTGTTCGTGACGCTTTCGCAGCGCGTGCTGGCCGATCCGCTGTACGTGCGCATGCACTACGGCCACCCGGATGTGTTCGACAAGGTCATCGCGCTCACGCGTGGCGGCGTGTCCAAGGCGAGCAAGGGCATCAACCTGTCGGAAGATGTGTTTGCCGGTTTCAACTCGACGCTACGTGGTGGCGTCGTCACGCACGTGGAGTTCATGCAGTGCGGTAAGGGCCGTGATGTCGCGCTCTCGCAAATCTCGATGTTTGAAGGCAAGCTTGCGAACGGCGCCGGTGAGACGTCGCTGGCTCGTGAAGCGCACCGCATGGGCCAGTTCCTCGACTTCTTCCGCCTCAACTCGATGTACTACTCGCACACGGGCTTCTACTTCGCCACGTGGATGACGATCGTGACAACGTTCGTGTACATGTACAGCAAGGTGTACATGGCGCTCGCGGGCGTGCAGTCGCAGATGATCTACAAGATGGAGTCGCAGGACATCATCAACTTGAACGAGGACCTGGGCTTTGTGAACCGCGCCTACCACGACTCGGACGCGGTCATCAACACACAGTACTACATCCAAGCGGGTCTCTTCCTCTCGCTGCCGCTCATCGCCGTGTACTTTGGCGAGATGGGCATCCGCCGCGGCTTCGTGCAGCTCATTGAGATGATCATCACGGGCGGCCCGGCGTTCTTCATCTTCCAGGTCGGCACGACGATGCACTACTTTGACAACAACCTGCTCCACGGCGAGGCGCAGTACAAGGCGACCGGGCGTGGGTTCAAGATCACGCGCGAGACCTTCGTGCTGCTCTACAAAGCGTACGCGAACAGCCACTACCGCAAGGCGTTCGAGCTCATCGGGCTCTGCCTCGTGTACCTGACGTTCGGCTCGTTCAACATCTGCAAGCGCGATGGCCCCGTGACCGAGAGCCTGTCGAGCGACTTCTGCGAGACTTCGCAGGGCTTTGGCGTGCAGACGTTCGCAATCTGGGTTATCTCGGTGCTCTGGCTCATGTCGCCGTACATTTTCAACACGGACGGGCTCGACTGGGAGAAGACTAAGGCCGACATCAAGGCCTGGACCGTCTGGATGTACGCGGACGAGACGTTCATGGACGAGGACCAGCCCATGTGCGGCGGCTGGATCAAGTGGTGGAAGGGCGAGCTGAGTCTGTACCACAACACGCGGCCGATCGCGCGCTTCACGGTGATCCTGCGCGAGAGTCGCCACTTTTTGCTCATGTGGTACGTGATCACGCTCAAGTGGAACATGGTGGCGGTGGCGCTGGTGCTAGGCGCCGTGGTCGTGACCGTGCTTGTGCTCAGCATCCTTGGCGCGGCTGGCAAGACCATGACGAGCGTGTCGTCGCCCGTGCGCGCGGGTCTGTACCTGTCGTGCATCCTCGCGTGCCTGGTCGCGTACTTTGTGTTGGCGCGCGTGGTGATGGACGCAACGCTGCAGTCGTCGCTGGCGCTCTTCTTCGGCTACATGGGCGGCCTCTACGGCTTGAACGAGATGCTGCGCATGTGGAGCTTCAACAACTCGTCGATCGCGTCCGTGGGCGCGTTCCAGCAGCTCGCGTTCCTCTTCGACTTTGTGTTCTGCGTGGCGATGATCATCCCACTGTTCATCATGTCGGGCATCCCGTTCCTCAACATTATCCAGACGCGCATGATGTACAACAAGGGCTTCTCGGAGGTCGTCTCGGCGTCGTCGCAGTACGCGTTCTCGCTCGCGGCGTTCATGGGTATCCTCGGTGGCACGGGCTGCGGCTGGCTCTTCCACTTGTTCACGACGCTCGAGTCCACACCGGGCTTCATCAGCTATGTCACGACCTACAACCTCCTGGATGGCAAGGCCGGCGACGGCACGACCACCTACATCTTTTACTTTGCCTGCGTCGGCGGCACGTTCATCGCCGGCATCACCAACTTCTTCATCGGCCGTCGGCTGTCGATCATCTGCGGCGGCGTGCTGGCGATGCTCGGCATGGTGTCCGTGAGCGCGGTGCAGACGTCGGGCGAGCACTTTCTGTTCCCCGGCGTGGGCCTTCTGGGCTGTGCCGTCGGTCTGCTGCTACCGACGCTCGCGATGTACATCTATGAGATCGCGACGCGCGACATGCGCGGCAAGGCGCTGCTGCTCCTGGGCTTGGGCTTCATCCTTGGCGTGCTCGCGTGCGCGTGGTTCTCATCGTCGACGAACTCGGTCGGTTGGGTCTGGCAAGTGTTCGTGGCGACCGTGATCCTGTCAATCGTCACCCCAGCAGTGTACATCTTCCCGGAGAGCCCATACTGGGTGTACCTGCGCGAAGGCCTCGAGGCGTGCGAACGCTGCTTGGCGGTGCTGCGTCGCAAGGAGGGCGTGTCAGAGGAGCTCAAGATGATTCGTGAGGAAGAAGCGGCTGGTGATTCCCGTGAAGGCGCGGCGGCCGACGGCGCCGGCACGGTGTTCAAGTTCCTGCTGAGCTTCTTCCTGATGCTCGTGTCGGGGCTCTTCCTGGGCTCGCTCAACATGTACATGTCGGGCAAATTCAGCACGATCGAGAACGCGCAGTACATGTTTGTGAACTGCGTGGCGCTGCAGTTCCTCGGCGCGCTCTTCTCGTTCTTCTTCATGGACCGCGTGGACCACCGGCGCATCTTGTTCTGCACGCTCATCCCGATTGCGGCGCTCGTGGCGCTCCTGGGCGTGAACTCGAGCACCGGCACATGGAAAGACGACGCCGAGTACCTCATGCTGCGCATCGTGGGGCTGGTGCTTTACTTCTTCGCCGGTCTGGGCATCACGTCGGTGCTCTGGGTCTCGTGCGTCGGTTTCTTCCGCACCAGCCAGCGCGCGCTCTACACGAACTTCTTCTTTATGCTCTTCTTCCTCATCCCGATCTTCTCGCTCTTCGTCCGCGTGAACACGAGCTACGCCACCAAGCAGTACATCTACCTGTACGCGCTGGCGGGCTGCTGCGCCGTCGTGCTACTGCTGCTCTTTGGCGTCGGCACGCAGAAGAACGGCATGCTGTGCACCAAGGCCGAGATGGAGGCCGAGCGCGCGCGCATCCGCCGCACGCGCCAGACGCGCCGCAGCGCTCGTACTCCGGGCAGCGCGCGTAGCCGCAACCTGAGCCGTTCGCGCGGCAAGTCGCACTCGAACTACCAGGTCTACGAGTCCCCTGCTGGCGGTCTGCCGTAGAGTCGAATGCGAAGAGAAGGCGGCGTTTCGAGATGATTCGCGTTGTTAGAGTTTGGTTTTCGCTCTTTCGTTCCATTGCGTGTGCAATTGATTTGCTCTTTTGATAAGCTACAAAAAATTAATACAAACTGTATTGAAAAACTTTCGTACGAAGTCATACGAGGTGACCTAGTTCGATGGAGGGTAAGCCTTGTCCGAGTCAGTTGGCTCACTGATGGCCATCCGCGTTCAGTGCAGGGTGTCAAATCTTCACAAGCGCTCACAGTGCTCGGAGCGATTTGCCGTCCCATTGTCGCCTTTCGCCAGTGCGGCGCTCTTCAGTTTTCATATCGGAGCTCGTTGGTTCGCCGAAATCTGTGTCCCGTCGTCGTGACGACACCCACCTCCCATTCTTCATGCGATTGCGCTGCAACGTCAATCAGCGGGGAACTCGACTGCAGAGGCCTTGGTCCTCCACACAACTGAAAACTCAACGAACTTTAGTTCCATTCGCCGTTCTCTGTTCACAGTTCTCTCTTCCATTCACATGCGCTCTCCATGAAGCGCGCTTTCTTGTTCTCGTCTCTCTCACTACTCTTTTAAATTACTAACTCGCCCTCTGCCCACCACCCCCACGCGCCTTCTCTCGCTCTGATTGATCTACTCGTACACTCGCCTGGCCACGAGGTCTCCTCCATTGTCACACATACATCACACAACTCCAACCGACCGGTATCTTCTTCAGCACCATCACCACAGCACACAACGGCTTCCCACCAGCTCTCAGCTGCGCGCGCCCTGTGGCGTCGGGATCGTGAGCGTCGACAGGCCGCCGAGGTTCAGACGGAGGCTCGGCGTCACAGCATCAGCTGAGATCTCGCCGCTACTGTTGCTGGTCTCAACGTCCACATCCCACGCGTTCGCTCCTGCGACTGGGGGCGGTGACAGCGGACTCGCGGGCGGAATCTCCATGGGCGGCTGCGTTGTAAAGTGCACTTTCTTCTGCACGCACGCGGCCTCGTCCGCGTCGTCCAATAGCGTGTCCAAGGCGGCCATGCTGCTCGACGCGTCGCCCATCGAGTTGTCGGACGAGCCCTGCGAGTTGCCCGACTGGCCGCGCGAGCGCTTGCGCGCCGGCTCGTCGTGGCGGAACGCAGCCAGCGAGAACGACAGCTCGTCCGTGCTACTCCGCCGCTGGTGACCCAGACCCTGCGGCGGCTGGTCTTCCTGATTGGGGTTATTGGCCGACGGGTACGCCATCGGGTCGTCGTTCTGCATGTTGGGCGAGAGCTCGAGGCGGTACGAGATCGCGCGGTTGAGCAGCGTGTTGTGGTTGAGCGTGAGCTCCTCCTCGTCCAGACCCATCTGCGCTTTCACGATCTCGGCGATCTGCTCTCGCGAGTCGAACGCCTTGAACGTGTATGAGCGGGATGAGGCGCCAAACCTGCATAAGGATAGTCAAAGAGTTAAGTAAGTACACCTCATAGATCAAGCGATGCATAGACTGATAGAGACAACGCAGCACAAAAGCGTACCGGAGCTGGGAGCCGTGGACGAGCAGCGTCGGTTGCAGTTGCTTGAGCCGCAGGCCGTCGACGAACGTGCCGTGCGCAGAGCCCAAGTCGATCAAGTACACGCTCACGCCGTCTTCGTGGTGCATGAGCGCGGCATGCAATCTGCAAACAAATAAAGACATAGCTTCCGATGAGCTTTACAGGCGGATCCAACAGTTTTGTAGTAAAACGCAGACGCACCTGGAGATCGAGCAGTGGCTCAGCACGATGTCGCACATGCCGGCCGTGCGGCCTATTAAATACATGCTCTTCTGGTACACCGTGTGCTGTTCATTCGAGCACAACAACAACATTCGAACACACAAACAATAAGTAAGTACATCACTTGTGTGGATCACATATACATAACGCCACCACCCTTAACAACAACAAGCAACCAGCACGCAAGCGACGAAACATACCGTGGTGAGGAACTCGTGGTTTTTGTAGACGTCCAGCAGCGTGATCGCGCGCGGCCGCGTGTGGGTTTCCGTCCGCAGGCACCACGCGGGCCGCGTCGTGAACGGATGTCGCAGCGGCTCGATGAGGTCGAGGAACTTGGGACGGGCTGCGCTGCTGCGTGCACTGTAGCTGCCGAGGTTGAGCTTGGGCAGCTGCAGGCACTGATCGAGGATCGTGGACGCGTCCTTGGACGGGGACGAGGATGACTGAGGGGCCATGGCCATGGAGAACGAGAGCCTCAGCGGCGGCGACGGCTCGCGCAGCGGCATGTCCACGCCGATGTGGAGCGTCGTGGCCGTCGTTGCGGAGACCGTGATGGCCGCTGACGGGGAGGATGTGATCGGGCGGGCTGGCGGAATCGCGGACGCGGGGGATCCGGCCGTGCTGTTGGTCTCTCGCTTGCGCTTCTTGCTCGCGGAGGCTGCGGATGTGGATGTTGTGGCCGCGGATGTGGACGAAACCGTCGAATGCGCGGGCAATGCGGACGGGGAGCGTAGAAACACGGGGGACGCGGACACAATCGTGGTTGTTGATGGGGATCGGAGCTGGACCTGGGACGCCAACTTGCCTACTGGTTCAACAAGGAGGGGGGACGGGGTGGTCTACTGCGGACGCCGCGAATGGGGGAATGAGTGCGTCACCTGTGCAATCGCGAGCTGTCAACGGAATGCGGTCGCTCGAAGTCACGTTCGTTGTACGATATCCTGAGGAGACTTGCTGCTCAAACAACAACAAGCGCAACAACAAACAACTGCGCTTGCTTTGTTGTTGTTGTTGGTTTGTGTTGTGTCCGGCTGCTGCTGTCGTCCTTTGTTGTGCCGCCGCGTGTGGTGTGGTCGTCGGGGCTTGCTCTTCTCCTTCCTCCTCTTCGTATAGGCGCACGGCTCGAAAAGAAGAACGCGGCCGGGACTGCGGACTACGGACCGATGGACGATCGATCGGTCAATCGGTCGATGCTGCGTTGGGGACGGACCGTCGGTGCACCGACTGATCTGAGGCACAGCTCTTTCTCTTTCGCTCTGGATGCGATGTGGTCTCTCGCAGACACGTTTGTGCGGACGACCCTGCTTGCTTTCCTTGCGGTTGTTTTCTCGCGGCCGTGGTGTGCTTGTGGTGTGGTTGTGGGAGGGGGGAACACAGCAGCAGCAGCAGCCCGCAAGACGACAACAACAACAACAGACAACAACAGACAACAAACAACAACAAGCGGCCTCAAGACAACAATTGCTTTCGTGCGTGAGTTTGTGGGTGTGATTGTGGCTCGCTGTTTGCTTTGCTGTGGCAGAACAGTCGGTTCGAGGGCGTGGTCCACCATCAAAGAGGCAAATAGGAGGGTGTGGGCAGACGCATCGGTGATGAAAGAAGTGTCGAGAGCGCATTTCGTCACCAGTTGCTGAAACTGGAAACCGTGTCGCAGGTCAGTCGGTGGCGGCAGTGTGCGTCGTTGGATTGCGACGACGATAATGCTCGAAAGAGCCAAGCCGCTCTGAGCCGTGTCGAGCCACTTCCGAGCCGCTCCGAGCCGAAAAAAACAGTCTACAATTTATGACAAAATTTATGAAAAGTACGAAAAAGTATTTTTTCGTATTTTTTAATCAATCTATAGTAAATTCAAGTTTAGCCAGATGTCACAGTTTTTACATCATTCATAAAAAATCTTTTTTAAAAACAATTTTTTTGTATAAAAAAATATTTTTTAAAAGGATGAGGTCACCTCTTTCTCTACCATCACTCCTGGACTCGGCTTCGTTGGGCATGCCTCATTCTCGAATTCTTCTGCACCAAAGATCGAAGCCAAACCACGATGTCCCACGTGCCTGCCGTACGCGAGTACGTGTCACTCACCCCGGACCAGCTCACCATGGCCAAGCATCTCGTCTACGAGCGCCGCTTCAGTGTCGCGGAAGCGGCTCGGCGAATTCGTGCGAAGCCGGCCGCCCTTCGCCAGCGAATGGCCGCGGACATGAGACGCCGCGAACGAGTCGCTGCTGAGGCCGCAGCCACTGCCGCCGCTCGTGACCGCGCTGTTGCCCAGCGCGCTGCCATTCGTGTCGCCAACGGCGCCAACAACGTTGTCGGCGTCCTCCGCTTTCCGGACCACTCCGGGAAGTCGCTGGAGACGATGACACGCATCATTCGCCGCGCCGAGTTCTCCATCTCACTCTCGATCTTTTCTTTGACACACGTGGAGGTGAGTGTGTGTCCTTTTTTTCGTCTCTTGATGAGTCTGATTATGTCTACTTATCAGCTTGTGCAGGAGCTGTGGTTGGTGCTGCGAGGTGTTGCCGTTCGCGTGGTCAGTGACAAGAGCCAGTCGAAGAACAGGAACGGCAATCTTTGGGCGGTTTTTGGAATGCTCGACCGAGCAGGCATTCCTTACCGTCTTGACGGAGTTCGCTCAATGCACGAAAGGATAAGCTGTGGTGTTCCACGAGTCTCAAGACAGGAAACACGTGACTTGGGAGCTGGAACTCCCACGACCGCCCAACTCGTATTCGTACCAACTTGAGCGCAAGATCACAACTGAGCAAGCAAACGCAACACACAACACACATGCATTTCCTAATCAACGCTCTCGAATCGACTAACCCAACTTTTTGAAATGGTTTTTAAAAAAACCTTTATTAAATATAAAACCCAAAATGGGTTTCGCTCACGCCTTATACTTTGGCATCTTTTTGAGTAAATTGGACCAGTCAAAGCGCACGTTTGCTTGCCTAATTCTACATTGTGCAAATTTAAGCATGCTGACAAAAGCTGCCATATTAGTGTTCATTTATGTATGGCTTATCAAACCATTTTTGATCAAAGACTGGCCTCCAGTCAAAGAGACGCACCGGTACAAAGGGCACCCACTCAATGGCTCTCGAAGGTGCGCTTGACTGACTGGCCCTGCCAGAGGTCTTCATTTCCAGTAATCCATCGACCGGTGACAATGGCGAAGGGCAACAAGAACCAGCAGCAGACGAAGGCGTCCGCGCCAGCGACCGAGAAGAAGGCGGCACCACAGGAGGTCGCGGCCGTCCCTGGCTTCTTCGGCCACGTGATCAAGCCTGGCCAGAAGCTCTTCTGGGCCAACGAGGTCGAGGAGTTCTGCCTGCAGATCAACTCGGCGTCGCTCGGCGCGACCGTGGTCGCGGGCCGCTCGACGCTCTTCGTGCTCGCCAAGGAGGCCAAGATCGCGCTCTGCACGCTCATCCCAGAGAGCAACGAGCAGTTCACACTCTCGCACACGTTCACCCCGCTGGACGGTGAGATCGAGTTCGTCGTGGAAGGCGTGAACGAGATCCACCTCACGGGCTTCATCGACGTTCAGGAGGAGGACGATGACGAGGGCGACCGTCACGACTTCGATGAGGACTGCGACTCGTGCGACGGCGAGCACCAGGAGGGCGGCGACTCGGACGACTCCATGGACGACGACGAAGAGATGATGGTGTTCGGCGACCAGTCCGACTCGGACGATGATGACGAGGAGGGCGACGAGGAAGACGAGGACCGCTTCGAAGTGATCGAGGAGCGTGTCCACGGCGACGCTGCGTCCAAGAAGAAGAAGGACGAGAAGAAGCCAGCGGCCGCTGCTGCCGCCAAGGCCTCGCCAAAGGAGGACAAGAAGCCTGCTGCCAAGAAGGAAGCCACTCCAGTGAAGAAGGCTGCTGCCGCGGCTACCCCAGAGAAGAAGGAGACGCCTGTGCCGACCAAGAAGGAGATCGCTGCTGCCGTCAAGACCGAGAAGAAGATTGCGGACAAGGTCGCGGAGCTGACCGCGTCGTCGACGAACAACAAGAAGCGCCCGGCGCCGTCGGACTCGGTGGACGTGCCAAAGAAGGCCAAGAACACGCGCGTGCACAAGGGTGTGACGATCGAGGAGACCGCGGTGGGCAAGGGCCCGGCTGTGATGAAGGGCCGCAAGGTGAGCATTCTGTACAAGGGCCGCCTCGAGAACGGCAAGCAGTTCGACTCGAACACGAACCGCAAGAAGCCGTTCTCGTTCCGCCACGGCATCGGTGATGTCATCAAGGGCATGGACATCGGCATCGAGGGCATGCGTTCGGGCGGCAAGCGCACGATCCTCATCCCGTCGAAGCTCGGCTACGGCAAGGCTGGCGCCGGCCCTGACATCCCGGGCAACGCCAACCTCATCTTTGATATTGAACTCCTATAGATACTATGACAATACACTTTTCATTCACATCCTTGCTTGCATGATGTACTTACTACTCACTATGGATGCCGCCATCTTGTTGCTTGGAGTTTTTTTCTATTGTACCTACTTGATCATGAGTGAGAACACGAACGAATCGAAGTTCGTGCGGTCGCGGTCGCTCTCGCATGGCTGATGTTGTTGGCAGTGGCGATGCGCTTCGGTGCCTCTGTTGATTGGTACAGACGTCGCGGCGACGCCCTCTTCATTCTTCATTCCACCGTCGCAGGGCAGAGCGCTGTTGCTGGTGAGCGATGGCGACGACGACGACGACGGCGCTTGCGCGCGCAGGTGGTGCGCAGACGCGAGCGCCTGGTCGACGAGCTCTCGCAGATTTCGCGGCATCGGTGTGTGTGACGTGTGTGCAGGCGGTCGCGCAGTGGCTTCCCGAACGCAAGTTGTTCACGGGCGCGAAAGTGCTTGGGTACTTTTTCTATTATGGTGCGTACGTCTCCTCGACAGCGGCTCCGAGCTCCGAGCTCCGAGCTCGTGGCTTCTTCCTGCCTTCTCGCTCTGGAACCGTGTCTTTGTCGTTTATGAGACAGACCCTCACTGAATCTTGTGTGTGTGTATCGCTCTCCATGACGTAACGCATGCAGTCGTGCGCTTCCGCCGCGCGGTCGTGGAGAAGCGGCTCGCGGCCGTGTTCCCGCACGCCGCTGCCGCCGAGCGCCGGTGCATGGCGCGCGACTCGTACGTCCACCTCGCGCTCACGCTGCTCTGGTTCCTGCGGCTGCCGACCTTGGCCCTGGATCATCATCGCGTACATGTCACAGACGCTACACTCATCGACGTCGACGATTCGGCCTTCGCTCAATTCCAAGCTGAAGCCTTTGCCGCGAAGCGCAGTGCGATCATCATGACGGGCCACGTCGGTGAGTGAATGGACGTCGTGCGCATGGCTACAGTATGGACTACTGTAAGTTACTGACTCAGGTGGCATTACTAGGCATGTGGGAGCTGCTCCCAGCAGCGCTGTCGAGCCCTCTCTGCCAGCAATGGATCGTGTACCGTCCGCTGCACCAACTTGCGCTGGACGGGATCGTGAACCGCATCCGCGAGGCGCCACAGCGCAACTTCATTCCAGTACGTTGTCGCTCTCAGTTGTTGGGATCTGCTTTGTGAGCCACTTGGTAACATGCTGTTGGCCTCCATGCGTGCTCTGTATCATCATTAGGACAAGCAGTGCTTTGCGCTGCTTCGGGACGTGCTGCTGCAACCATCATCACCTTCGACTGCGCAGCTCATTGGACTCGTCGCGGACCACCGAGCCAGCAACCGAAATGCTCGCGTGCAAGTGACTTTCCTGGGGCAGCGCACACATTTCGCCACAGGTGCTGCTCGGCTTCATCTCCTGAGCAGAGCGAGCGAGTCGTCTTCGTCGACACTGTGGTTCGCAGCACTGCTGCACAACCGAGCGTTTTACAAGTCTCCGGCTGATCCGTCGCTGAAGCCTTTCAAACTCTCGTTGCGCCAGATCCCTACACCAAATGCTCAACCACGAGTTGCAACAGATGCACAGGTGCATGTGGCGAGTATCACGCAGAGCTATGCAACGGTCTTGGAGGAGATCGTACGGAAGCACCCGGAGCAGTACCTCTGGATGCACGATCTCTGGAACGACAAGCCTGTCAAGGTGGTTGTGGCAGGATAAACAGACATAAAAGGTAACAGCGAATCTGGTGGCGTAAATCAGCTCATGCTAGCATTCTTGTTCATTGATCGATCTCAAAGGATACAACATAAGGTCCGCCTTCAGCTCCTCCCTCACAGACACCTTGCCTCACGTAGTACTTACAACTCATCCTTGTCCACGCCAGCGCCGAGGATCTCGCTCAGGATGTCGTCGTCATCTTCATCCTCAATCACTTCGGCCTTGGCGTCTTCGCCATTCCATGGCTCCACGGTCTTGAGCGCTGGGAACTCGTCAAAGCTCACAGTGGCTTCCTTGCCCTGAAGCACGCCCTGCAGGAACGACCCGATCGACTGCGCCGAGAACGCGCCGCGCTGCACGACGTAGCGCTTGCGGTCCAAGTTGATCGCGACGACCGAAGGGTACCCGAAGGTCAGCTCGAAGCGCTTCTCAAAGTCAAGCTGGTCGCCGCCCTGGATCCACGCAAATTTGAACGGCTTGCCACGCACCAGCTTGGCCGCTTCTTCCAGCGTGTTCAAGTAGCCCTCGCGACCACTCTTGCCGCTTTCAGTAATGTGCGGCAGCACAGCGATGACACAGCTCGACTTGCCACTGCAGAAATCGGTGAGCACATCCGCAGAGTTCAATTCCTTAATCTTGAGTCCGCCGCCGAGCTTCTCCAAAGCCTGGAGAGCGTACGAAGTAATGCCGGACGCCGTGCGAGCACCCTGGTAGTCCTGCGCGTCATTAGCAGACGAAGCAGCTGGGCCAAACACCTTGATCGTTGGGAAGCCGCGAATGCCATACTCAGCGGCCTTCTTCTCGTGCGCAGTCGCGTCCAAGGCGCCGAGCTTCACGGCTCCCTTCAGGTCCGACGCAGCCTGCTCCCACTCTGGAGCCAGCGCCTTGCAGTGGCCGCACCATGGGGCGTAGAACTCCACGAGCCACACGTCGCCGCTGTTTAGGACAAGCTCGTCAAAGTTGCTGTCCGTGAGTGTGACGACATCGGTCTTCGGGTCCTGTGAGCTCTTTGACGAAGAGGAAGGCTTCTTCTTGTCCTTCGTCGATGACGAGCTCGGTTTCTTCGCAGCGCCACCCGAGAGCCGCGACTTGATGATCTTTCGCGTCTCGGCAATCGCAGCATCGACGATACCCGCCGCAGTACGCTGTCCCTGGTAGTCCGTTGGTGCCTTCTTGTTCTCGCCAAATACCTTGATCGTTGGAAAACCCTGCACGCCAAACTGCGCCGCCAGCTCCTTGTGCTGATCGCAGTCAACTGCACATAGCATCAATACACTTGTCAGCTCTCAAATACACCACCGTTACAAGCGCAATAGCATCATGTTACGTACTCGCAGCGACGTTCACGACGCCTTCGAGCGCCTTGGCTGCCTTCTTCCACTCTGGCGCCAGGTTCTTGCAGTGGCCGCACCACGGCGCATAGAACTCTACGAACCACACGCCTGAGTCTTTCTACAACATGAGCGCATATACAAACACCATCAGCACGTTCAATCAATATATATCGAGACGCCATCTCAGTTGCACAGCTTAAAAAGCAATCATCAAGTGACAAACAACATACCTGAAGTTCGCGCAAGCCCTTCGCGTCGAGGAGCTTCACGGGTCCTTTGCTGCTGTACATCGCCTGCGTGTCCGTGAACAGGCACAGCAGCACGGCCAGCGCCATCGCCGCCATCGTCATCGCTCTCGTCGTGATCGCCATGGCTCTCTCTTGTCACCAAAAACTCTAAATGAGCCGCATGAGGTGCACACCAAATTATGGCTCGCGATCCAAACGCAACGGCCACGTGGACGGCCGCTGAATTCTAGAAAACCCGCCGCTTCAAGGAGCGCGACTGGTCCTATTCGATGTCCCACATTGCAAACGTTGGAGTGCTCCACATCTGGCGAGTTGAAGTAGAGTGATGGTCACTCGAAAGACGCAGAGCATACCGGGATTCGAGCAGGTATGAGCACATGATGAGCGTCTGTGCGCGTGCCTATCGTTTGCTGCTCTTGTGATTCGTTATTACAAGCGTGTGTGTGTATGTGTCTATGTGTGCAAGTCGCAAGTACAAAAATGGCTACGCACGATCGCCAGCAGACTGTACCAGCGTGCATGTGCAGCTTGTTCCACGTCGCCATGAAAGTGAGATGAACCAGAACACTACGACGACAACGTAGTGCAACATATTGGTGAGGCGACATGCGCAAGTGTGCTGCAGGTAGGTGCGCAAGTTGCCAAGTGAAGGATTCACTGGTCGGTTGGTTGATGCAGAGGTGACGGTAGCTACTGACCATCCAGACGCGCCGACGGTATTTTCTGATGTCTTCAAGCAGGGCAATAGAAATTGTCTATTCAAGAGAGCAAACACGCCAGCGCCGGATATTCTTAGAGGCGTTACAAGTCGCAGTTATTCGCCAGTGACGACCTTTAAGTACAACATGCGTGAATGCTTGTTTCGGCGGACGGTGCGCAGATAGCATTGGTTCTTACATTATGGGATGCATGCTTTGAATGGGTGCATCGACCAAGAAGAGAAACGCATTACGACGCGAAAAGCAAAACAAGACGAGCGCGTCCACGCTGGCGCAAGCACGCAGGACAAACGGGCAGCGCCTTCATTGATGCAAGATCACCTCGTCCCTGACATTGTCGTCGATGCAGTCTCCGGCAGAGCTCCGAAAGAGAAACAACGTTACTGTCGCGCATGGCGCAACGACAGAGTTGGCGCTCCACAAATTCCAAGCTAAAGCCAAAGTAAAGCAACGCACTGGTGGTGGTGTGAGGAACGGGAAGAACACCATCTCGATTGCGTACGACTTACTGCAGGAAGTCATCAACTCATCGGTACGTCTTGATTGTGTTCAGTAGTATTGGCTAATAGCGCTTGTGCTTTGTGAAGTGTTCTTTTTGACAAATGGGGATGATGTGAATGTTGCAGCCAGGCTCGTATCCGGGAGACGATGGTTCATCAGACATCACAGAACGATACAACTTTTATGCTCACGGAAAGCGATTCCTGGTACGTTTGTGACGCGTCTTACCTCAAGTTGAAATTGTGTATTGATGGTTCGTATGCAACAGTTCTCGCCGTGCTCCTTGGGTTGCTTCCCTGAAAGCAGTCGATTTCGTCAGACGATAATCTGGTGTATAACGTGGAAGAGATTCGACCAGTTCATTCTGCTTCTGATCTTCGCGAACTCGATCATTCTCGCATTAGCCGACTACAGCAAGGTGAACACAGACGGCGACCTGGATACCACCGACTCGTATCGAAACGCGATTGTCAGCTACGCAGATCGATTATTCACGGCGCTCTTCTCAGTCGAATGCACCATGAAGATTATCGCGATGGGGCTCTTTGGTGAGAAAGGGGCGTATTTAATGGATCCATGGAATTGGATGGATTTTGTCGTCGTATTTATTGGGTACGTCGCAGATGTTGTTGTGAGCGAGTCTGTTTCGTGGGTGTATTGCTGCTCACTGGTGATGTTCTACCGTGCTGTGTAGGATTCTCGCCGTAATACCTGGGATCCCGAACGTATCCGTCCTTCGAACATTTCGCGTACTGCGGCCGCTGCGAAGTCTCAACGCCGTGGCAGGTAATTTCTGCAGCGGCCATGATGATGGTCGTGTACATACTCTCAAACACGCTTTTGTTGATTGTAGGGATAAAGAAGCTCGTGACATCGCTGCTCAAGTCGATCCCAGAGTTGCTGACAGTGGTGGCGTTCCTGTCATTTCTGTTCTTCCTGTACGGTGTGATCGGTATCCAGTTGTGGAGTGGCGTTCTCCACTCGCGATGCCGGCTGACTCCCTACCCCATCCGCTTGGACCCGAATCTAACCTACGAGAGCTTCGCAAGCTATCAAGAGATGGCGTTGGCGAACATCTCGCTATTCAAGTGTCTTGATGAAGAGAGTGATCAAATCCCGGTCTCGAATTCGACATGGACGCACGATTCGTCTCCCTGGAAGACCCCTCGCTTGTGCTTCTGGCCAATTGCAGACGAATCGACAAAGCAGACATGTGCACTCAGTCAAGAGGGACGACGATTGTGTTCGTTTGGACAGGTTAGTGTGATTTTTTGCTTGATCTTTGCTCAGGCCGCTGCAGCATACCGCTGACAAACGCAATCGTGTATATGCACAGACATGCGGCTCTGACTATGACAGCTATGGCAACTTCCGCTTTACCCATCCAGACGCAGCTATCGTGCGGTATCAATTGAACAGCGCATCCTACAACCCAGACATGAGCTGGGGGTATGCCAATTTTGACAACATTGCAACTGCAGCGCTTGCAATTTTCCAGTGCATCACGCGTGAAGGCTGGTAAGACCTTGCCTGGGCATTCGGAGTCAATACGCTCACTGATCAACATTTGTTTGTGCCTATGACAGGAGCGACATCATGTACATGCTCCAAGATGCCGGATACGGATTGAGTGCGGTGTGCTTCTTCGTCTCGTTCATCATCGTCGGATCTTTCTTCATGCTCAACTTGACTCTCGCAGTCATCTGGGAAAACTTTTCAGATGCTTCGTTCATCGAAGCCGAAGAGCAGAAATTGGTCGTCGAAGCCGCGGAGAAGAAAAAGCTCAAAGACAAAGCTATCGATCGTGCAGTGCGAATGGGTGCACCAACGGTGGAGCTGACGCAATCTAGAATGTCGAGGGTCAGCTCGTTCTTCTCCAGCGTCGTTCATCACTGGGCTTTCAACACATTTCGGACAGGGCTGATCCTGCTGAACACGATCATATTGTCACTGGACAAGTACCCGATCGATGAAGCACTCGACGAAACCGTAGAGATGATCAACTTTGGGCTCACTCAAGCTTTTTTGTTGGAAGTCGCGCTCAAGATTCTCGGCTTGGGGTGGAGAATATGGGCAAAAGATCGGTACAACATGTTTGACGCGCTAGTTGTTCTACTCAGTGTCACTGAGATGGCTCTCTCGCCACCAAGAATGCTGACTGGGGCAAAGTTGACTGGGAAGTCGAAAGCGGCTTCGTTCTCCGGCCTGAGATCAGTACGCTTGTTTGCACTGTTCAAGCTTGCCAGGTAACGCTTGAGGCTTGGTTCGTTGATCACCACCAGATTGCTCATTTGATATATCGTGCTGCTTTGTTCGTGCTGCTAGGTCCTGGCCATCCCTTCAGAAACTTCTGTCGACGATGCTGAGCACAATCAAAGAAGTCGGGAACTTTAGCGTACTATTCCTGGTCTTCATGTACATCTACGCGTTGATCGGCATGCAGACGTTCGCCAACCAGTTTCGATTCGATGAGCGTGGCTACCCAGTCGATCAGCACTACGATGACACGTACTACGTTCCAAGATCCAATTTCGACACGCTGCTTTGGTCAATGGTCACCGTGTTTCAGGTAATGCTCGTCTGATTTTCTATTCGGTGTCGCACGCACCTTTATTCCATGTCTTACACAACCATCTACGTGTGCTTTCTGCAGATTCTGACCGGAGAGAACTGGAATGTGGTCATGATGGACGGATGGCGCTCGTCTGGCTGGTCTGCGGTGCTGTACTTCATCTCCCTGGTCGTACTGGGGAATTTCATCGTGCTCAACCTGTTCCTGGCAATTTTGCTAGGAAATTTTGAAGAGTCATTCGATGACGAGAAGAAAGACGCACGCGAGGAGATGAAGAAACGGTCTCATGTGGTCCCAATGCGCTCAGAGCGCGAGAGTGGACATGCAATGAACCATTTGGTGCATTCTGAAAACGAGCGCACGATGGTCCATCCGTTCCACACATCCCCGATGTCCGGTAAAAGTCGACGAGAGGTAACGGTACCTCCGTCCCAGATCTTCCAGGATCAATCGTCATCATCCGAGCGAGTGCTGTCGATGCGGAGAGACATCCCCGCAAACCTGACTGGCCGCTCGTTGCTGATATTCTCGCTGGAGAACCCGATTCGAAAGATGGCAACTAAAATCATTACGCACCCCCAGTTCGACAACATCTCGCTGCTGCTAGTTGCAATCAGCACGGTGGCGCTCGCGATCGACAACCCCCTGAACCCACCGGAAAGCACGTTCGTCTTCATCTTGTCCTGGCTGGACATGGTGCTGACTGGACTCTTCGTCTTTGAAGTCGCTGTGAAAACTATCGCATTGGGATTCTTGATGGACAAGGATGCGTACCTGCGGAACAGCTGGAACGTCATAGACTTCGTGATTACGATTCTTGCAGCATTCTCGTTGAGCGAGGGCAGCACGAGATTCAAGTTTGTTAAAACGCTGCGAACGTTCAGAGCATTGCGTCCGCTGCGAATGATCAACCGCAATCCCGGACTCAAGCTGGTGGTCAGCTCGCTGATCGCGTCGATACCGCAAATTATGAATGTGATCGTGGTGTGCCTCCTGGTGTTTATCATTTTCAGCATCTTGGCGGTCAACAACCTCAAAGGGAAGCTCTACAGCTGCCGGGGAGATGAGTTCGACGCGCTTGGCCAGGCACAACAAGATCTTGTGACGTATCCTCGAATATGGAGCAATCTCATCGATTACGAGCAAGCGTGGTTCAATTCGACTGCAGCAGCGGTGTATCAGAGTGTGTCAGCAAGCGACGAAGTCACTTCGAAAGTGGTGTGTGTACTTCTTGGAGCAAAATGGGGCAAGACCATTCATCAGAGCTTCGACAATGTCCTGAAAGGATGTCAGGCGTTTTTCGAAATGACGACAACAGAAGGCTGGGTTGACATCATGCTCGCCGGAGTGGATGCGACCGAGATCAACATGCAGCCGATCCCGAACTACAGAGAAGGCTGGACATTCTTCTTCATCGCGTTCATCCTCGTCGGCACATTCTTCGTCATGCAGCTGTTCGTCGGTGTCGTGATCGAAAACTTCAACAAGATGAAAGAGAAGCTGGACGGGACATACTTGTTGTCCAACACCCAGCGCGAGTGGCTGATCATCAACGAAGCTATGCTAAATCTTCGCCCGGTGCGGAAACTCAAGGCCCCGCAGAACAAAACCCGCAGAATGTGCTTTCACTTCGCGCGAAATCACAACGTCGAGATCGCAATCATAGGGTGCATCATGCTGAACACGCTCGTGATGGCACTGCACTACTTTGGCGAAGATGACATGTACCGGTCGGCAATTGAGTACTCCAACTACCTCTTCGCGTGCATTTTCACTATAGAGGCTGCTGTGAAGATTACTGGGCTCGGCAGATACTACTGGAAGGATTCCTGGAACATCTTCGATTTCGTGGTTGTCTGTGGATCCTTTCTCGGGATGCTGTACACTTGGGTTGGAGGGAGCTCTGTGGGAACCGTCGGTGCAGCAGTGCGCAGTTTTCGAGCAGGAAGGCTCTTTCGTCTGGTGCAGTCGACGCCATCGCTTCGCCAGCTCTTCAACACATTGCTGATCACGTTACCGTCGCTCGTCAACATCGGCGGTCTACTTTTCTTGATTTTCTTCATCTACGCGGCGATGGGCGTCCAGCTTTTTTCGAAAATCAAGTTTGGCGATCTGATAACCGAGACTGCAAACTTTCAGACAATCGCAACCGCTATGCTGACACTAGTACGAGCTGCATATTCCTACTATGCTTGATTGGCTGCTAGTGTGAGCGTCAAACTGACTGGTTTGTACTGCTCGTGAGCAGGTTCGATGCGCAACCGGAGAGCGATGGAATGATATGATGAACGAGCTCACGTTGCAAGAAGACTGCGTTGAAGATCCTCCGTACGATCCAGCGATGTGCGGGTTCAACAACACTGCTGGCTGCACTGCGTTGAACGGCTGCGGGTCGCCCGTCGCGATCTTCTACTTGTGCAGCTTCACGCTTCTGGTCACGTTCATCCTATTGAACATCTTCATCGCTGTCATTCTCGAGGGGTTTGCGAAAGAGAAAGATCGGATGGATGGACTGCTACTTCCCCACCATGTAAGTACCAGACGAATGGGACTGTTAACGTTTGTACTGGAAAGTGATGCTCATCCTTTGGCTCGCTTGGTTCTACATCCTTGTGCAGTACGAAAACTTCGTTGAGACGTGGTCTTTGTTCGACCCCGAAGCGACTGGGTTCCTCGAGTGGCACATTCTTCCTGACTTCCTTGCCAAGCTCGACCAGCCCATGGGACTTGGCAAGAGCCCGATGCCGACAGCAAAAGATCTGGCATGCCTAATAGGTGAGATTGCGTGTGGTCAGAAGTCACTGCTCCTTGTGCATTGTCACTAACCGATTTCTCCCTGTCTAGAAATTCTGGATGTGCCGATATTTCGAGGCAACAAAGTGTTCTTCAATGACGTGGCACGACGAATCGGAAAATTCGTTGTCGATGAGGTATGCTATTGCACAGCTCCTTGTGGCTAAAAACGCAATTGCACTAACGGAATTGTTTCTCACTGATTATAGCTGAGTGAAGAACCGCTCGAGGCATTACCGGCCACGTTGAACCTGGAGCAGCGGTGGCGAAAGTATCTGGTGCACAGGAAAGTCCGCAAACACGAGCAGTCGCTGTTCCGTGTCAGCCATTTCCATGCTGCTGTTCTGCTTCACCGCTCGGTCAAGGCACTCAACCTCCGTGATGATATCAAGCAACAAGTCGACAAATTCACCGTGAAGGAGAAAGCGTCGTTCCAGCAAGCGCGGCCATAGTGGTCTTCAAAGACGAAGATCCTGACTCCGACGACGACTTGAGCGTCTTTGATGCAATATAGGGAATGAAAAATCACTTGGCTATCTGGGGTAGTCTCAGATTCCGTGCTGGTGAGCATGAACATCGATTTGATGCAACTCGACAATTTAGCATGGGTGCTACTTCTCAGCGCAAGCTGTCTCACACATCCTGAGAGTTGCTCAAACTGAGCCGTATTCTTAGCACCCAACAGCAGCGATTCGCACCGGAAACTGAACTATTTAAAAAAGACTGGGAGTGCAAATTGACGATGCTTCAAGTCCAGCGTTGCGCGAGAAGAAGTGGAGACGAGAAATACGACACTTGGGGTTTCCCCTCCTCTCACAGCCGTACGACTCGACATTCACAAGCAGTCGCACTACGTCTCACCAGCATCTCCAAGACAAGCGTGCAATCAATCATCTGCGGCAAAGATGCTGCAGACAGCGAAGTCGCAGTCGCTGAGGTCGATCTTCCGCGTCGACACAACGAGTCCTGGCGTATCCTCTCGAAGCGTTAAGTCCAACGACGTTCGTAAAGAAGCTAATCCACGCACGGAGAGCCACCAGGCCAGCTGGGTGTCTACGTTCCGAGTATCGCGGCGCCAGACGCAGCAGCATATCACGATCTCCCGGACGATTCAGAGGCGGCCGTACCGCAATTCTGATTCATCGATTGCGGCCCTCGAGATTGCGATCTTCGCGCTATCGATGACCCAGCTGAAGCTCTCCTCAAACTCGCCGCGCTGGGTAAGTCACGTCACAGTTCGTTCGAATCCATTCACGACAAAGTGACTAAACCTCTTGCATGAAATCTGCATCTGTCAGCGTGAAAACAGGGCATGCGAGACTCTTCAAGGCTGTACAACACTGCTTGCCGAGGGATCGTTCATGCTCGTCAACTGTCTGCGATTCGGAATGGTCATCCTTGCCCTTGCGCGTTTGTGGCTGCGGGTGCGGTTTCTGAGAAACAAGGTGACGCAGAGTGACATCCAGAAGCCGCTCCAAGCCAAGCTGGTACGATATAACAAGCGGTCTCCGTGGTGGTTGTATCTCGACAGTATTCTGGTATCGATCGACGACTTACTTCGTGCAAATCGATGAGTGCTGTTCATGTGCAGATGAAGATGGCTTCGTACGTGCTGGAGCTGCTGTTCACAATCGTTATGCCGTACCCGGGGCTTGAAGAATGCGTACCGCACGACCAAGCGAAGGTGCTTGTCTTGCTCAGCGCTGCTGTCCTTGTGCGGATCGTCTTCTGGCGCCTTCTCCTCTTTTTCCCATACCCGATCCGACAGAAAGGGAAGGTGGCATGCTTCACGGGCAACCTCGGTAGGTGCCGACAGCTTTCTAGAGTGCACCGTGCTCACTCGAATACCAAAAAAACTGACAACTTGATTGATTTATATTCAGAGTTCACCTACCACGAGTTCGTGCTGAAGAAAGTCTTTGACGACGACCCGTTGAAGAAAATCCTGATGATCTACATGATTCTCCTGGCGTTGACGGCGTTTTTGCTTCACGTCGTGGAAAGTATCTACGGAGCCTGCTACTGGAAGCCTGGACTAGGAGAAGTAGTGGGCACCGATGATGCGGGTGGTGCTGAGGATTTGGTTTGCTCCACGCTCGCTATTCAAGATGCGTTCTGGCTAACTGTGACGACATTTCTGAGCGCCGGGTAAGTACATGCGTGACTCTTCATATCAATGATCATCGCTTCTGACTTACGATGTTCATTGCACAGATACGGGGACATCGTTCCGCACAGCCACGGTGGACGATTCCTCGTTGCGGTGTCAGGATGTCTCATCAAATTCGTTAGCGCTCTGCTCTTCTCGATCATCATCAAGAAGAACAAGTTCGCGACCATGGAAGCGCGCGTGCATTCGTTCCTCTTCCGCATGGAGCTGAATGCGAAGAAGGACCTGATCACGGTCATGGCGGTGCAAGCCACGTTCCGCTTCAATAAGTCGTACAAGCAGTCGCTCATCTGGCACCAGCAAGACCACTCGAACCTCTACTTTCGGCCGTTGTCCGCGGTGAGTACATGTCAAAAGCTGCTGTGTTACGCTGATATGCTCTCGGCTCATGGTTCATCCTGCCATTGTACATGTTCAATAGCGCCTCCCCAACGAGGTCAAAAAGAAGCTCTACGTCTCTCGCTTCCAGGCGAGCCTGAAGGAGATCATGAAATACAACACTGACGGCGACTTGCTCAACGCGTTCACCAAGCACATTGAAGTGATCACTGCGGCTTTGGGGGTCACATTTGTCGAGATGACGAACTTGAAGAAGCTCTACTACCGCAAGAGCCGCATTCTCGAAGACCGACGACGACACGCAAAGCAGGGAAGCAGCACGAGAACTTTGAATCTGAACGCCTCTGATGGATGCGGCGACAGTGACCAGAACTACGATGGCGGGCGGGAGGTGGTCAGCGGCATGCGATCTCTGGGCATCGCCGCACGCGTGTGCACGTTTGCCCCCAGCTCATCTGCAGTCACGGGCGAGCGAGATGGTAGTCAGGCGACCGCGGTGGTGTCCGCGCATCATACCAGCAGTCAGCAGTTGAGATCGCCTCGTTCGTCGTTCCATTCGAACCAGTGGCAAACCGACATGATGCGCAAGTGCGACGAGACCCTGGCTCTGCTTCAGAAGATCCAGACAACGGCTCAGACGATCCGGTAAGACATGTAGTACTGACAGTACGCGGAAGAAGGCTGGAGTTCATAAAGGTTGGGTGTTACGTTTTCGTAAGCAAAGCGTGTAGTTGTTAAAAGTCGGAGGCAAGATCACAGACCAGTGGACACCTCAGTTCTTCCAGCTCTCAGCCAACAGCTGCTCAAAGAGCGCGTCATTCGCGACCACCATCGCAATGTCCGCGTACACTTCGAGGAACTCGCGCTTCGAGATCTCCGCCGACGGATTCTGTGACGCCCACATGCCGCGGTACTCGGCGATCGCATCCTCGGCACCGAGCTGCTTGGCGCGCACGCGGGAGTCGATGGACGGGTCGTACAGCTTGCAAAGCACGCTCAGCGTGAGCTTCCCGTCCTGAGCTGCCTCCGGGTGGCGAGCCAAGCGGTCGTACGCGGACTCGATTTGCATCCTGCGGCTCGAACACACGGGCAGGCGCAGCATTGTGAGCAGCCCGTCAAGCGGGAAATGGCCCATGTTCCTCTACACAAATGCACAGTCAGGTACGGTTAGCACTTTGAACATTTCCATCGACACTGACGTGTAAGCTAACGAACCTTGTCGAGCGAGTCAAAGAGCACGTCGAGGTGCTCGTCCCGTAGTGGGAGCTTGTAGGGCTTGATCTTCCACTTGGCCTCTTCGCGGCTCACGTGGCTCGAGCCCTTGGCCTCGGCCCGCTGGAGCTCCACGACAAACGACCGGAACGCATACAGACTCGCGGTCATGAGGCACCGCTGGATCACGAACGCCACGGCTTTCGGACTCGCCGGGTCCGGTAGCGCGCGCTCGTCCACGGCCTCCTGGGCCGAGGCCGCGAGCAGGAACGTCCATGTGTTGACCGCCAGGTGCAGCCGACCTTCAGTGTCGGCCGTACGCGTACCGAGCGCCTCGGCGCTGATGTTGTGGTGCTTGCCGACATTCTTGGCGCCATGGACGCAGACCTCGAGCTCGACGCCAAAGTCTGTCGGCTGCTTGTTCTTTGGGTCGGTGAAGAGCGGCTGGCCCGTCATCTTGTGCACAATCGCAATCGCGTCGCCCGCGCGCACTTGGTCGCCCGCGGCGAGCAGCTTCTCGGTACCCGCAAGGTCGGCGCGCGCGCAGACCCAGAGCGCGCTGCTGTCGGCCTCGGCGCTCAGCCACACGCGCTGGTTGTACGTGATCGGGCTCATGGAGCGCTCGGTCTTGAGTCCGGACTTGAGGAAGAGCGGCGGCTTTAGGAGCACGCTCTTGTCGTCCACGAGCAGCGCCTCATTGCACATGAGGAAGAACGGCTCGCCGTAGCAAAGCGGTCCACCTTTCACGTCGTACGCAAATCCTGCACTGCTCCCATCGCTCTGGCTCGCCTTCCAGCTCTGCGGTGACACGATGCGGAACGTGTTTCTCGCGAGCGCCGTAGTGGCCGAGGCGCCTTTTCCCGTAGCCGAGGCGAGGGTGACCGTGTACTCTTCCGAGCCGATGGACGGCGTCTCTTCAAAGACGTTGCAACAGAGCAGCCTAGTCGTGTCGCCGCTGCCAGCCGAATCACTGTGCGCGATGCCCACGGCGAAGTTGAAGTGCAGCGCGTTGTGCGGATCAAAGGAGCGCGGCGCGCGCTGGTGCAGGAAATCGCTCTTGAGCTTGTGCGTCGCGAGCAGCGAGCCCTGCTTCTTGCGCAGCTGGAACTCTTGCATGCGCGCTTCCTCGAGCATCAGGTCCTCGTTCCAATTGCCGATGCGCGTGATCGGCGCATAGCGCCCGGCGCCCACGAGCTGCTGCGGCGTGAACTGCATGATCGGTCTCTTTCGTCTCCTGGCTTGCGTTTGAGCTTGAGTGACTGATCGTGCGCGTACTTGGTCAGTGTCGGACTGAGCTTGAAGAGCCGCGTCTTGTCTTGTGGTGACGCGGGCGGCGGTTATGGACTCAGCGGGCGGCCGTTGCTCGTCGTCGACTTCAACCTTGTGAGGCGCTTCAAAAGATCTCTTCCTCCATTGCTTCTTCACACACGCTGGACACACTCACGAATGGCTCATTGCCACCTGCTGATCGTACTAGTGCTGGCCATCTGGAGCGCTCTTGTCACCCACCGCGTGACGGCGCACCCGAGCCTCATCTCGTGCGTCTGCAACACGACACTCGCGACAAATGCAGTCGTGAAGACGAGCACATCAGCGGCCAAGGGCCAGGCTGCGGTGTACGTCGTGCCGAGCTGCGTCAACGACGTCTTTGCCGAGACGGGCATCCGCTGGTACATCGACGGCCCCGTACTCCCCGACGTCAAGTACTGGTGCTACGACCCCGTCGCGTTCAGCTCTGGTCGCGCCGCCAAGCGCCTCCTGTCGCTTGGGTACAAGTGCTCGCGCACGCAGCTCTACGACCCCACCAACGTCGACCTGTAGCTGCTCACCATCCCAGTCCATTAGCCACAGTCCTCATACTACAAGATATGTCCAGCGAGCAGGTACTCCACCAATCAATATTGTCCACCTGAGAGAGACATTATTGCCCAATTTTAATACATGCACATTGGTAATTTATTACCTCAAATGACTGGTTCACAGGTGCTTCTTCTTGTACTTGATGAAGCGCACGAGGTTCAAAAGCGTCTCCTTCACGTGAGCGGCCAGTGCGCGGTCGATATCCTTCTTCTCGGCGCGCAGCTTGGTGCGCACGTTCACGGCCGTTTGCTCAAGCGCGCTGAGCAGCTGGACACTACGGAAGATGTCGTCGAACTCTTCGCCACTGAACACGTCAAAGAGCGCGTTGAGCGCCTCAGCGACCACCTCGAGGCTCGCGTCGTTGAGCCCCGCCGCAAGGCAGCGCGCGATAACCTCGATCTCGTCGCGGTTCTTACTGCGCTGACCCACGGAGCCGATCATGCCGATGGTGTTCATGCGCGTCTCGACCGAGCGCGACTGGAGCGCACTCGCCATGATCAGGTTGGCCTCCTCGGCACTGATCGCTACGTCCTTCTTCGCAGCGGCGGCGCGGCGCAGGGTCGAGCCCATGGCCGCGGTCGTCGCGGCCTCGATGTCGTTCGTCGAGCTGCTCAGCTCGAACTCGAACGGCTTGTCCTGGTGCTCGGCCTTGACGTTCGCGAAGAGCGTGCAGAGGTTGCGGAAGACCTGCGGCACCACGTCGTCGCCCAGCGCGTCCCACGACACGGTCTGTACGAGGTTGTTGACGGCGTTCGTCACGCGAATGCGCATGCGCTCAAAGTCGGCCGCTACAATAGAGAAACACAACCAGTGAGTGAAGGCTGAGCCATCATTAGCGGTCCAACAACCACATGATCTCAAAGTTCGTACCGATCGCGTGGTGCAGCGCCGGGATCGACACGAGGCCCTGCAGGATCGTGACTGTGAGAGGGAAGATGCGGCTCGCGCCCACGGCCTTGGTGGCCGGCGTAGCCGACAGGAGCCCGGGCGTCTCCGTGTCCATCTGGTTCGCCGCGTACTGCTCCATCGCGTCTTCGTCGTCGCTGCCCCACTCGTCCTCGTCTTCGTCTGTGAGTCACAGCAACACAAACAACCAGTTAGTTCCTAATAGTTCTGTCTCTTGTGGACAAACGCTTAATACGGTAATGCGTACTTTCGTCACCGCCCACGGCAAGGTCCGCGACGAGCTCGAGCGCAAGGCTGAGCGTCTGTACGTTGTCGCGCCAGCTGCGGTACTTGATCTGCGCGTTCGTGACCTGCTGGCGGTCCTCGTCCGTGATCGTGTCGTCGTCCACGTCCTCGTCGACGAGCACGGACTTCTGCGAGAGCTCGTAGCACTCGGACACGCTCTGCGCGAGCTGCATGACGTTCACGGCGTCGTAGGCGAGCGCGGCCTCGACCACGGGCAGCAGACGCGCGACGTTGGCTTCGGCCTCCATGATCGCGCGCACGTTCATGGCGATGCCGACCGCGTGGAGCTTGACGAGCAGCGTGAGCTGCTCGCTCTGGATGATCTCGCCGATGATCATCTGGTACGCGGCGCTCGTGCCGAAGACCTCGTTCAGGCGCGGGTTACTCTCCGTGATGAGCAGCAGCAGCTTGAGCGTCTCGAGATGAAGCGACACGTGCGCCTTGCCCTTCTCGGCGATGAGCATGATCGGCTCGAGCAGCTGGCCCTGCGTGAGCTCGTTGATCGCCGCCTGGCAGCTCTCGCACAGGTTCGAGAGTAGCGCGACGGACTGCTCGAGCACCTGCACGAGGTGCAGGTCGTTCTTCTCAAACGTCTCGGCCGTCGCGTTCTCCGCGATGATCTTCACCAGCGGCGTGATCACGTTCTGCGACGTCATGAGCTCGCAGATCTCGATGCCGCCCGTCACACTGATATTGCTGCAATAGACAGAGAGATGATAGAGGGGACATGGTGAGCCACCGTGTGCCTACACATACGAATGGACCAAATGTAATTATGCGTACCGAATGGCGCCGATGGCATAGAGGCGCACCATCTTGAGCGGGTCCACCATGCGCGGGATGAGCTTCTTGAGCAGACCGGCGTCGACCATCTTCTGCAGCTTCTCGCGCATCTTCTTCTCCTGCTCCTCGTCCGCGATGTCGCCGAACATGGTCGCGAGCGCGATGCACGTGGCCTCGCGGATCGAGCCCTGGAGGTTCACAAGCTGTAGTTTGCACATTCAAAGTCAAAACACATCGTCAGCATCGCATTAACGCGGCTACAAGCAGCACAATCCAAATCACAAGCCCATCGAGAACGTACGCCGCGGAACATCTCGGCCTCGTCGGCCTGCATGGTCGAGTAGTCGAGGTCATTGTCGGCCTCGAGCTCGGCCTGCGAGAGCCCGCCCGTCGGCGGCACCTGCTTCTTGTGGCTCGTCGAACGCATCTTCTTCGCCTTGCCCATGATTGCTGCTGTATCAACTGACTGACTGGTTGACGGTACACGCGCTGCTGGTCTACTGCTGCTGCTTGTTACTCCGTCGTACACACTTAAGCAGAGAAGCAGATGGTAGCCTTCCGTCCGTCCTGTTCAATTGCCGAGCGTCCTTTCAAACTTACCACGCCAGCCAGCCACCCACGTTTTCATGCCAATCAAAATACCTACGTATATATGTATACATGACACATATGTATATTACCTCTAAATAAGAATGTTTGACGTGTATATCCACTTCACAAGGGCATTAGTACAGGTATACGTTCAAGATTCTGTCTTTGTATTGTAAATCAAAGATTAAACTAGAATCATTCTGAACAAAACGAAACTATATCTTGTGTGCTTTTGCTGTTTCACAGAAACAGAGCACAGTTGGCAAATATGGCGGCACCACGACCGAATAGTAGCAATGTGCAGGTGGCGGCGACGTCCGCCGTGTGCGAGGAGGCCGAGCTGCAGGGCACGATCTCCGTCGGCAGGCAGTGCGTCATACACCCCAAGTGCGCGATCCGCGCGCTCGCGATGCCCATCGTCATCGGCGACCGCAACGTTCTCGAAGACCGCGTCCTGCTCGAGAGCGCGCCGAAGACAACGACAGCAGCGAGCCCCGTGATGGCGATCGGCAGCGACAACCTCTTCGAGTCCGGCAGCGTCGTGCGCTCCGCGTACGTTGGCAGCGGCAACTGGTTTGAGCCCAAGGCGCAGGCGCTCGAGGGGTCCGTGATCGGCAACAACTGCCTCATCGGCAGCGGCGTCGTGATTGAAAAGAACGAGCGCGTGGCCGACAACTCGGTCATCGTGTGCGTGCAGGACGAGTTTGGTGCGTTGAAGCGCATCGTGCGGCCGCAGAAGGAGTATCTACTCAAGGCGCGTGAGGGCCTCGTGAGCAAGTACATCGACACGTTCCTCGAGCCGAAGAGCGTCTTTGCGCTCGAGAAAAACCACCGGCTAGTGCCCGTTCTCCCCGTGAGCCCATAAATGGAAATCGAAGTGACGTATGAATATGTATGGCGAATACGAGCAAGTGGCTTGCGTGTGGCAAGCGTGCATGTACTGGTTAATGTGAACGCCATGGAAAGAAGAATGGATCTGGTGTGGCCCACAGGAAGATCGAAAGAGTGCGCTGCTTCACGCCCAGAAGACAGAGCTGATCGGCATCAAAAGAGTGAGCGATGGCACGAAGAAGTAGAGCAGCAAGGTGTTCACAGTGGCGCGTCGCCAGTGGGCATCTGCGGCGGCTGTTTCTTGTACTGTGTCTCCTGTACGCATGCAGCGTCTCGACGACGGGTGTGGCAGCAGCGGCCCCGGCGCCAGAGACTGGCGATGCTGCATCACCATCGTCCCCAGCAGATCCTGTAGCCGTCTTGGTAGATGAACATGGGCGATCGTCTTCTCCAGATCTGCTCTTCCAGGTGCCATTTCAGCTTGCGATGATGCAAATGCTCGACATGGAACTCTCGCGCCACGAGCTTCGCGTCAAGGGCGTGCTCCAGAGCAGTGAAGCCCAACAAGCGGCACAGACGTGCACGACGGCAACACTGGAGGCCAACAACAGCTCGCAGGGAATCAACAAAACACTGGTCGTGCAAGCGAGTGATCGCCTTGTGCGCGCTGACGGCATCAACATCTCGCTCCAGTCGTTCGAAAAAGCCCTGAAGGCGCCTGTGGGCAGCGTCATGCTGCTACCACTCTTCAAATCCGCCGCCGGCCAAGCAGACAGCAAGGTGCTCTCTGGCTTCGCTCGTATTGAGATCTTCCAGCCGTCGACACTGGAATTCGAGCCAACGACTGCAGATCGCGAGCGTGAGGTCCAGGAATACAAGGCGTTGGTAGCCAAACGTCAGCTGGAACGGCTCGAACGGCAGCTCGCGGCTGCGAACGACAAGGCCGCGAGTGAACAGAAGGAGAAAGACCGTCTGGCAGCCGATGAGAACGCAAAACTGGAGCGTGAGGCGCACGAGAAGCTCGAGGCGGAAGAGCTCGAGCGCCTGAGCATGACGCCACACCACCGCGTGGCCGAGAAGCGCGGCAAGGGCGTCGAGTTCCGCTACGAGGTCGATTTCACGCGCGACGGCCCCATCGGCATCAACTGGGATCTCCACACGACGGACAAGACGGTCGTGAGCTACTTGGAGCCGGCACTACGAGCGCATGCGCTGGGCATCATCGCGTCGAAGGACCAGATCATCCAGCTCAACGACGTCAACACGACCGAGATGGGGCCACACGAGGTCGTGGCAGAGTACGTCAAGACGTCGCTGCCGCGGACGCTCGTGTTCCTGAGCGCGTCGACGCGGCCACCTGCTGTTGTTGGAAGCGTGAATGCGTCCTTGGTGAACTTTGTCGAGAACTGGACACTCGCCTTCACGCAGCCACAGGTACTCAGTGGCTGGCACGTGAGGCTCCATCTCGTGAACTGGAGCGTAATGCCTGAAGTGAACGACAAGGGCCAGTCGAAGGAAATGCAACTGGTGCAGGCGAATCCGTTCCTGGCCTGCCATCCACTCTCAGAGGCTACGTCAGCACCTATTGACACCGAGGTCATGCACGTGACGTACAGAGGCGGGTGCACGTTTGTGGACAAGGCCGACCACGTCCGCAAGGCGAATGGGAGCGCGCTGTTGGTGCTGAATAACGTCAAGGGCGAGGGGCGCTTTCCACCAGGAGTGCCGACCACTGGCAACGTCCCACTGCCAGTGACCATGTGAGCTTGGCTTTCTCTGTCTCAATCAACTTCTATCTACTCTCTTATCAACAACATTGTTGCTGACCTGTGACTTTGGTCTTTTACTGTTTTGCAGGATCTCGAAGCTGGATGGCGAGATCGTCATGGCCGTCATGGAGCACGAGAGCTCAGGTGATTGATTATAGAGAACTCTCCAGCCAGTATGCAGCGTAGATCACAGTGACGCTCACGGAACTCTGAATTCTCTGTGCTGCAGTTGTCCAGATGTTTGAAGAAGATCCGAGCCAGCTACCAGCAATGGACGTCGATCCCAAGCCGCTCACAAACGAAGAGCTGACGAAGGCTCGGGTACGCCCCGTGCCTCCCGTCAATCTACTCCCATCGTTGCCAATGGACTCACGCTCCCTCCATTTGCCTGAACGCTACAGAATGTCAAGAAAGCGAGCCGAAAGATGACGTTCTGGTTCGTCAACACATCCGATGGCTCACCTGCGTCAGTGGCGACAATCGAGTTCCCAGTGCTGCCGGCGCTCTTTGGCGGTAGCATCCCGCCCATGCCCTACCGCATCGTCGCTGCATACCCACAGGACACTGCGTGTCACCACGAGGGACTGGGCATCCAGGCCACGCGCGCCGTTGTGCTGGTCAAGCGCGGCAAGTGCTCGTTCGGAGCAAAGATGCGGTGAGCTCTTTGCATGATGCTCAACATGACCGCTCGGGCTCTAACTGATGGGGAGAATATGTGCCTCTGTATGTGCATAGAGCTGTACAGGAGGTCGGTGGCGCGGGCATGCTGCTCTGGAACACGGACGAGTCGCTCATTCCGCTCATGACGGAGAAGAAGGAGATCGCGGGCCTGCGCATCTGGGGAGCAACGTACGTGCGCACATGTAGACTGAAAAGTGCTTTGATGGTACTATGTTGTGTGCTTTCGTAAACTAAACTTGTGTTTTGTTGTCTGCCATCTCTTTGCCTATGCACAGCATCAGCATGTCGAATGGCTCAAAGATCCTCGAGATCCTCGAGCGCAACAAGAACCAGCCGTCGCTCGTCAACGTCGCAGCGTTAGCGATGGAGGAACCGCAGGCTGCTACTGCTACATAACCCAGAGTTCTCTTAGATGAGGCCGCGCGCCTTGCCGCACGTGATGAACGCGTCGACCGCCTTGTCGACGTCCTCGAGGCTGTGCGCCGCCGAGAGCTGCACGCGGATGCGGGCCTGGCCCTTTGGCACGACCTGTTTGAGCCAAGCAATAATAGCAGTTGTAGAGTAAGTAAGCAAAGAATAGAAGAGCGTAGCTATTCAACGCAATACATGAACGCACCGGGTAGCTGAAGCCGATGACGTAGATGCCCTTCTGGAGCATGTCGTCTGCGAGGTCAGACGCGAGGCGCGCGTCGCCGATCATCACTGGCGCGATCGGGTGGTCGCGCGAGCCCTTGAGCGTGAAGCCCGCGGCCGTCATGCGGTCGCGGAAGCGGTGCGTGTTGCTGCGGATTTTGTCCACGTACTCGGACGACTGCGTGAGCATCTCGAAGACCTTGAGCGACGCGCCAACGACCGGCGGGCCGAGCGAGTTCGAGAAGAGGTATGGGCGAGCGCGCTGGCGCAGGATGTCGACGACCTCCTGGCGACCGGTCGTGTAGCCGCCGGTGCCGCCACCCAGAGCCTTGCCCAGCGTCGAGTTGATCACGTCGATGCGACCCTGCACGCCGCAGTACTCGTCACTACCGCGGCCCGTAGCGCCGAAGAAGCCCGTTGCGTGGCACTCGTCGATGAACACCTGCGCGTTGTACTGCTCGGCCAGGTCGCAAATCTCCTTGAGCGGCGCGACGTCACCGTCCATGGAGAAGACACCATCGGTCGCGATGAGGCGCGTGCGGCAGTGCTGCGTCGCCTGCAGCTTGGCCTCGAGGTCCGCCAGGTCCATGTGCTTGAAGCGGTGGCGTTCGGCCTTGCACAGCCGGATGCCGTCGATGATGGACGCGTGGTTGAGCTCGTCCGTGATGATGGCGTCCTCGTGGCTCAGGATACCCTCGAAGAGCCCCGCGTTCGCGTCAAAGCACGACGGGTACAGGATCGTGTCCTCCGTACCGTGGAAGTCCGAGATGACCTGCTCGAGGCGCTTGTGGATGTCCTGCGTGCCGCAGATGAAGCGCACGGAGCTGAGGCCGAAGCCGTGGGTCGTGAGCGCGTCCTTGGCGGCGTCCACCACCTGTGGGTGGTTGCTCAAGCCCAGGTAGTTGTTCGCGCAGAAGTTGAGCACGCTCTTCTCCTGCACCGTGATCTCCGCGCCTTGCGGCGACGAGATGATGCGTTCGTTCTTGAACGTGCCGGCGGCCTCGATGTCCAGCAGTTCCTGGCGCAAGCGGTCGACGAGCACGTTGCGCTTGCTGCTGAGCGCGCGCGACGCATTGCGCGTGGCGGTGGACGTGGCGCGTAAGATCGCGTGCATCGTGGTGATCGTGAGGAAGGACGCGAGAGTGACCAGCCAGCCAAGCACCAAGATTCAATATGGGCCGATGGCGCGTCACTTGGAAATGAATGAAGAGCTCTCAGCCACGCGAAAGTTCAACACAGAGTGGACCACACTTAAATACTTTGACTATCAGAATATAAACCCTTTCGTGCCTTGAATATAGTGGACCACACTAACCATTTCCAGTTCAAATGGGCAGCACATTGCTTTAACCCCTCTATTACCGCATGTTTATAAGACAGTATGTTCTTTAATACAACAACTAAATTGTATAAGTCATACAAATTTTCATATGCGGATTTTGAGTTAGGAACCAAATTGGTAACGACATATAAAAGACCATACAAAAATAATAATAGAGGCAAAATCATGGCTTGTCCGTTTGTGTGAAGATCGCTACTGGAAGGACATGAATTTCGCCTCTTTTTTAATCATTTTTGTATTAAAATGTAAGGTTTTCAAATAATTAATGTGGTTTAGGAAAAGCAAAATTTCCCCGTCAGTTGGCGATGGCCACCTCGATAACACACAACGCAAACAGCACAAGATCCGCAAGCTCAAGCGCTCGACGCACCGTCTGAACCACATCCATGCGGCCGTGCTGCTTCAGGATGCCGTGTGGTCGCTCATTTTCCGCGAGGAACTCAAGGCGCGCGTGATCAAGTTCACACATCTCACTAAGAATTTCCTGGCGCAGCAAGCGGCCGAGGCTGAGGCCACCAAACTCGAGTCCAAGAATCAGCTCGTAATCGAAGAGGAGCAGAGTGACGACGAGGAGGAAGGTGGAGATCCAGGCAGCCAGGGCCGCAGTCTGGAAGAGGCTGGCGAGGTTGCGGGCGCTGGGGAGGAGCAGAGGCCACACGACGACCACATCCATGAGCATAGAGCCACCCAGCAGCAGCAGGACAACCAGGTGTACCGGACGCACCCAGGAGAGCTCTAGGAGGAGCAGGACGAGAGCGCGGAAGAGGAGGAGGACCAGAGCTACGAGCAGCACCAGGCAGACGCAGGAACCCTCAAGTGTCATGTTGACATGCATTTTAGGGTTCGTCCATTGCGTCAACTCCAGGCGAGATCTGCATGAACTCATGATGATCCAACGTGTCTAGCTTCTGTGAACCTAGAGCTCAAGAGCTGCTTCATGCAGGTGGACGACGACGACAGCGATAGCCAGCGAGCGACGATCCATCACGACACCAGAAGCTTATGCTCGGAAGTAGAGTGCTTTGAGCCCAGTAGCGAGCGCGCAGATAGCGCCTGCCAGCTCCAGATGACGGCTGGATCGGAAACCACAAATACAGCAGCACACGTGTGGTACAAAAGCGACGACACTGCGTAGGCGTTCGCTTCGAGCAAGATCTACGAAACCTGGTAGACACTTCCAGTAATGATTGATGTAATATTTAGTTAATGGCAGCGACTCCTCTCAAGCTATCCTGTTTCTTCGCTCTTCTCCATGTGCGCGCACAGCTTGAGCAGCGCCACGCAGACTCACGATGGTGAGCTTTGGATCCATCATCGAGGCCATAAAGGCGACACGAAGTCTCGTGTCAATGGTCACTACTTATGCTTGTTACAATGTAATTGGCTCTGTGAATATGCTGCGTACTTGGCTCCTTACATACTGTCTCGCTCATTTACGCGTAGAGCTGCTTGGTGAACGAAAAGAGGTCGTGGATGCCGCCCTCCTTCTGCGCGCAGAGCGAGCGGCGCTCGAAGCGCAGCTTGCCGGCGTAGAGCTCCTCGTGCAGCTGCGAGATCGAGCGCGTGCCCAGGTCCTGGAAACCGTGACGCAGGCTCTGCTGAATGAACGGGATGTACTGGTGCACCGAGCCCTGGTCCACGACCGCGCCAGAAACGCCGTACACGATGTGGTTACCGGCATCACCGGCCGCCTGGCTGTTGCTGTGGTAGTACGCGCTGCTGCCGAGGCCGCGGTAGCGCTTCAGTCGCTGTCCGTCCTCGAAGTAGTAGTCGCCGGGCGCCTCCGATGTGCCCGCGAGACTCGAGCCCATCATGACGCACGAGGCGCCAAGCGCGAGCGCCTTCATGGCGCAGCCCGAGTTGCTGATGCCGCCGTCGGCGATCACAGGCACGCCGTACTCGCGCGCGACCGCGGCCGTGTTGTAGATCGCTGACAGCTGCGCGCGACCGACGGCCTTGACCATCTGCGACGTGGACACCGAGCCGACGCCCATGCCCACGCGCACCGAGTCCACGCCGGCTTCCAGCAGGCTGCGCAGCTGCTTCGTGGTGACGACGTTGCCGCCGACAACCTGCACGGAAGGGAAGGTCTCCTTGATGTACTTGACGAGCGCCAGCTGCTCGTCCGTGTCACCCTGGCGCGCGTCGAGCACGATCACGTCCACGCCGGCGCCGACCAGCACCGAGATGCGCATCATCGCCTCGCCGTTCACGGGCACCGCGGCGCCGACGATCAGCTTGTGGGTCTCGGGGTCCTTCAACGCGTTCGGGTAGTCGCGGTTCTTGACCAAGTCCATGCGCGTGACGAGCGACACGAGGTTGCCGGCGTCGTTGATGATCGGGAGCGTGCCCAGCTTGGCGCTCTTGAGCATCTTGTTCGCTTGCTCGAGCGTGCAAGGGTACTTGCTGACGATGAGATTGCTGAGCGGCACCATGAGCTCCGAGAGCTTCTGCGAGCGGTCCTCGATAAAGTCGACATCGCGGCTCGTGACGAGCCCCACGAGCGGGCCGTTCGGCAGGCCGTTCTCCGTGATCGGCACGCCCGAGACCTTGAGGAGGTCGAGGTCCGCGATCGTGGAGTCTGGGCTCAGTACCTTTGGCGACACGATGAAGCCGTTCTCAAACTGCTTGACGATGCGCACCATCTCGGCCTGCTCCTCCATGGTGTTGTTGTGGTGCAAAATGCCGATGCCACCCTGCAGCGCGAGGCCGATCGCCATCTTCGCCTCCGTGACTGTGTCCATCGGCGAGCTCACGATCGGCGTTGAGAGCTTGATCGTCTTGGTCAGGCGCGACGAGAGGTCCACGGCTTCCACGCCAAAGTCGACTGCACATCACATGCACACACACACATTTAACAGCCCAATGTTAGTGACAAGTAAGCGACGTCAACATGAGAGGATCAATGCAATGGCAGTGTACGTACTGTGGCCAGGCTGTTGTCCGCAATGCCAATGCACACACATAGCAACACACACACAACCAGGCAAGATTGTTAGTTGCGCCTCGATGCCACCTTCAACATGGTCTGTCCATTGCACACGGCGAGCACAATAACAGCACAGTACAAGCGCCGTCGATACAGCAGAGACGTACGAGCGCGATGATGTCGTCAAAGGTGAGGCCGTCGCTCTCCTCATCGCGGAAAATCTGCTGCGCGCTGAAGCCGTCGAAGAGCTCGTCGCCGAACTCGCTCATACTTGCTTCCTTGTGTCTTCTGTGGCTGGTGTCGAAGTGATCATTTTTTGCATGGCTGTTGGCTGCGGCGACTTGTATCTTTTAGAGGAGCGCTCTTGTATTTAAAGTATAGCCAATATGGCACCCTATTTTGACAAAACATGTCACTTCAACATGGCAAGAGTGATTGTTTTTCATTCAATGGTTGGCCATCACTTTAGACTGCAGAGCTGCTGGAAGAGCTGCTGCGCGCGGTCGTCGTCCCAGTGCATCGATTCGCTGCTCGTGCTGCTCTTGATAGTGGGGTTCGTCACCTTCGCTCCTCTTGATTGCACCTGCACGAAAACGAAGAGTAGGTCAGATTTTTTCACGTGAAGCTTTCGACGAAAGCACAGCAGCACAACTCACCACAAGAGGCTGTACAGGTGCTGCTGCCGTGTGCTGCTGGTCAGATGGTGCATTGGAGTGCTGGGGAGCCAGTTGCTGGAGCAGCCGCTGGAGCTGCTCTTCAGGGGAGAACGCGTACTCTGGTGGTGGCGACGCCGTTCGCACTAACTGTTCTCGGCTTTGCTGTTGCTGTTGGTGAAAACTGAGAAGATCGTGCTGGAATGATGATGAAGATGGCAATGCTGCAAGCTTTGCAAGCGAGTTGCCTCGTGCCACGGGGATCGGAACGGTCTCGAGGCCGAAGAAGAGGTCGTCGTACTCGGGCGGCGGACTCGCTGGTCGCATTTGCCGCGCTTGAGAGGAAGGCGACCGCGGTGCGAGGAACTGACGCACAGGAGGAAGCGCAAAGCCGTCGTCCATTGCTGCAGAGCTCTTCTTGCCTCTATGCCAGGTACACACAACACACGTGAGTTAGGTCAGTTCGCGGGAGCTGGCTAGCCATTCTTTCAAACACGGAGTGACTCACAGTTTCTTCTTTGGGGACGACGCTGCCGCCTTGGACCTCGTCGGTTGCTTCTTACTACAACAACACAATAATATCAGTTCGCTGACATCCACTTGAAGAGCTAGCATAAGCGACATACAGTGTATGAAGACTGGACTGAACGTCGCCACTGGACTTGGACTGCCGCTGCGTCGGCATCGCTGCTATCCGCTGCGGCATGCGGGGTACATTGTTGCCATTGACTTTCGACACAACAGCCCCTCGCTCTCGTGTTGAGTCGTGCGAGTCCTGGTTCTCTTCACTCGCGCCTCGTGTTCGCTGGTTCGTTAACAGCGCTCCGCCGGTGCCGATTTGCTGTTCCTGTAGCTCCTCGTAGTCCTCTGGTGCCATGTGAGCTCCTGGATGGTCCATAAAGTCTAGATGCATACATACAATCGCCAAGTCAGCTTTCTTGCTCAACAGCCACACACTCACCCACATTCAAATAACAGAGACACACAGCCTGGCGTCCTTGACCGTAGCATCATGTTCTCGAGCTTGAGCAGCCGAATCTGCTCCTTCAGGTCCAGAATCAGTCGCTCGTGGGGACTCAACACGGCCGTGGGCCGGTTCTTGATCTTGGCTACGCCCATGGCGAACTCGAGCGTGCGAATCGACTCGGTGGTGAACTGCGGTGCCGAGTTCACGCACGCGATCATGAGCGTCTTGCTGTTACCACCGAGGCTGTCGATCAAGAGCTACACACACTGTATGCGTGAGCTTTGTACACCTCGCAGCTTCAACGACAGTGTTATAAACCTACCATGGTGAGCTTGGAGTCGCGCACGGGCACGAACTTGCTCTTGGCCTTGGCGTTGAGCGCCTGGATGACCTGGTTGAGGCAGTAAAGGCTTTTGTTGATGTGGCCTGTCTCCTTGAGCTGTGCACCGACGGCGCCAGTGTCGTTCGCGCGCTCACTGCCCGCGAGGTCCACGATCGTGAGCTTCCCGTACTTCTTGACCGCATTCTCCCCATTGCTGCCATTGAGCGGCATCGAGTCGATATAGATCGTCACAAGGCAGTGACTCCGATTCGAGCGTTCGTTGAGCAAGTGGCTCGACTTGGTGCGATTGGCCGCCGCGGTCTTGACCACACGAACGATCTCCTGGGCGCTCTCGCACTGCACGACCGTCGCGTTCTCCAGGAAGAAGCCATGCTGCTTGGACGAGCGCACTTGCAGGCTCTCCTTGCGCGGGTCGAACACGTCGCGCACCTGCTCGTTGTAGATCTCAACGCACGTAAGGCGCAGCGTGTACTCGATTTCGCTTCGGCGTAAGTCGACGACCCGCATAAGCTCGACAGCGATGCGTGGTAGCAGCCCATCCGAGGGCTGAGCACGCAGCTTGCGCTCCGTGAACCCGTCCTCCTTGCCAAAGATCGTGAACGACTTGCCGGCGCCCGTCTGGCCGTAGGCGAAGATCGTGACAGGGAAGCCATCAAGCGCGGCCTCGATGAGTTGTGGGGCTTGGATCGCTTCAAAGACTTCGTCCTGGCGCATCTGAGGCGGCAGGAAGGTGTCGCACTGGAAGGACGCCGCTTTGGAGCGCGCGTCGTCCGTGTACACGTACACGGAGCTGCCATCAGGGCTCGACGTGATTGTGTCTTGATGCTTCTCGTTTGAAGATGATGGCGTTGACGAGTGAGACGCGCACGGCTTGGCGCGCACGACCACGCGGATCTTCTCCTCGCGCTCCATGCGACCACACGTGATGAGCTTCGTACTAACACGGAGCAACCCACACGACAACAAGACTCGTCGAAACAGGAAGGCAACTGCGGGTTGTCCCCGCTATATATACAACATTTTCCGTATATTAAGACACCGCAAAGCCAATTTCTTCACCTGCAGACCACCACTTTCTCAACTTCTCGACAATTTCGATCGCGATTTTTCTAGAAAGCGTCAACGGCTTACTCTACGAGCTCCAAGCGCCCTGGTCGGCGCTGATGGCGTCTCTGTCCTTCTCGTCGTCGAGCTCGAGCGGGATGAGCTTGATGTCGCAGCCGTCGCGGTGCGGACTGAGCTCGATGACTGTATTCTTGTGGGACTCGAGGTACGGTACCTTCTCGGCCTTGCAGCCTGAGAAGTAGCCCATGAGGCACCGCAAGACCGAGTCGCTGCAGATTACGAGCACGTCGCGCTTCTTGCGCTCAAACTCAATGATGAGCGACCGTAGGCGACTGATCAGGTCCACGTAGCTCTCGCCGCCGACGCCCGGGTATCGGTACCGGAGCTTGTCCTTCTGACGCGCGTGGTAGTGCTTGGGGTAGTTGTTCTTGATCTCGTCGTACGTGAGCCCCTCAAAATCCCCGCCGCCCAGCTCGTTGAGCAGAGTCGTGGACACGAAGCGCTTCAGGTGACGCGTCGGTAGAAAACTCGCGGTCTGGCGAGTGCGCTTCATGGCGCTCGTCCACACCTCCATGTGGCGCTCGAGGTGCTGCTTGTCCAGGAACCGGCCGATAGCCCTTGCCACCTTCCGTCCGTCCTCAGAGAGGTCCGCATCGAGCCCGAGGATGCCGCGGCAGCTCGTGGCACTCGGTCCCGGCCGCACGAGCCAGATGCGACGGGGGAAGAGGTGAATATTCTGCAGCAGCGACACGATGTGGCTCTGCAGAAAGCCCTGGCAGAAGCGCGCCTGGATCTTCTCGCCCGCCTGTCAAGCAGTCATAGACGGATAGATAGAATCACTCAGTGAACAAAATCACAGCAATCTTAAGCTAGGACACTAGAGCGATGATATTGCTGGACGTACGTTGTAGACCTTGACGTAGCAGATGTTGCCGTCGTCCTCTGAATCTTCCACCGTCTGGTACACGCGCTCGTACTCGGCGACCCGCTGGCGAAAGTCAGCGAGTGCTTGTTCTTCGTCCTTGCCGGCGTAATCATCGTTTGCCAGTTTCCTGATTATCATCATTGGCGTATCCAAGCAACAAATGAATAGGTCGTCAGTAAGGATACAAAACGATGATGATGGCAGGGCAGGCTGAGAAAGTTGCGTACATACCGTCGGTAGTTGGCTTCGAGCAGCTCGTTGTTGTCGCAAATGCTCTCGACGAACATCACGCGGATATTGCGGTGCTCGCGCACCTTGTTTAAAATGCATTCCCTACAGCAGCAACAACAGCAACACGACATCAGTACGCGTGCCCAATGTCTTCCAAGGCCCATGCGACAAACAAGCCGTACCGTCTAATCTTGGTCGTGTTCGTGGCGTCAAAGACGGCGACGTGGCCCTTCGTCTCGAGCCAGTCGATGAGCTCGTCCAGCACCTCCATGGCGAGGTCATCGCGCAGCTTCTTCGCGTCCACGTTCTCGGCGCTGAAGAAGTTGGCGTTCTCGCCCGCCTTGCCCACCTGCCGCCGGTGGTCGCCCACGTTGAACATCCTCGTGGGAAAGCCAAGCCACTCGATGTACCGCATGGCCTTGTGCACGACGAAGCTCTTGCCGCGCGCAGGGAGCCCAACCATCACGAGTACAAGCTTCTTCTGCGCCGTCATGAGCCCATCGGCGAGCTCCTGCTGGCGCTTCAGACTGCCGTCGCTGCCGCTGCCGCTGCTGTCACCGTCTGCGAGCAGCAGGTCGTGCTCGTCGTCGCTCAGGTTGGTCTTGTTCCACATCCACTGCGAGTGGCGGCCGTCCTCGACGCTGTTGAGCCGGTCAATGCGGTGGTTCTCGAAGCGTCGGCGCATGGACTTCCAAAAGAGCACCTTCTTGCTCGCCGACGCGAAGAATGCCAGCAGTGCCTCGCGGTGGTACAGCAACTGCAGCGCCAGCAGCACACCCACGGGCCACTTGCACTGGCGAAGCACGCTCACCGTCTTGACCATCGTATCGTTAACGTATCGTCGTATCACACAGTTCAGAGCTCTTCCTTGCGTAGCTCTTCGTTGCGAATGATGCTCCCAACGTTCTGCTTCGTGAATGAGCTTTTGAGATTCATCGCTGAGACAGTTTGAAGCGAGAGAAAAAGTGAACAATTGCGCAAATTGTATGTTGCCTTTGTTCATTTTTATTTTTCAAACAAAATGATTAATAAAGTGGCGAAACCATGGCTTGCCCTTACAATAGCGATTTCCACACAAACGGGCAAGCATGATTTCGCCACTTTATTAATCACAATGCCGTACGGGCACGAGAAGCTCTGGATTTGTTCAACAAGCCTAAAGTGCCACCACACTGGGGGCAAGTCGAGCTTTCTATTCATGCTGGGAGAGTTGTGACGCCCGCTCTTTGCTTGCTGCGTTTGCTCGGGGCGATATTTCATTGCCACTTTATGAATTGAAGCGTGTATTTACTCAAATATATCAGATTATTTATCAGATTATGCCTCTCTTTTAGAAATTTCATAATGAGTGTTTATTTAAAAGTAGAGCTGCATCTACAATGTAATGCGCAGCAAAAGAGCGACAGCTCATGAGCCATTCATCTCCAAGTAATAGCGATTCTTTGCAGCGCTCACAGACACAAATGCATCAAAAGCTAGCTAATCAAAGAAGAGCAACTTACTTGCCACGAGTCCAGGTACGACGTCATCGACACTTTTGCTAACGCAAAGAGTGACATATTAATATTCATTGAAACATAGAGCACTGCAACATGCACATAGACACAAGGCATAACATTGTGGCTGTTGCACTCGTCTGTCCATTGGGCGTCTACGCACGATCGCAAAGAAGACTGCGATGCCATCGTAACGAAAGAAGTCACTCTCAAAGCTACCACAGTACCTTTAAATATGTAAGCCTGTGAACTTGTGTGTTGCTCAAGTGCAAGCATCAGCTCACATAGATTGAGCAATTTTCAACTAGAGTTCATGCAAAGAATAACAAATGTTGTCTGAAGAACTGACGCACAAGCAACATTCAGAGACCTCTTCGGCTGGTAAAATGGTAAAACTGTATAAATCCAGAGAACAAAAGGTTTTGTTAATTTGTCACACGGCCTTCAGAAGGCAATCATCATTCGGATGCGTGCATCCATTTGGCGATCGCAACGGTGACGACGGCGACGGCGGTGCAAAGGCCAATGGCAGTGCTGCATGGGCGACGTCAACGCCGAGAGCTTCACCGCCACGCAGTCCTAATTCAGGTGCGTCTGATATCTGATCTCTCTATATCGCGCGTTTAATCAGAGCGTGCGTGTCTGTGTAGCTCTTCGTGACCAACTGATTGACGACAAGCGATTTGATTTGCATTGCGACTCTATGGACTTGTTTGCAGGCGGCGTTCCGCGGCTGGCGCACGCGCAAACGCATCGTGTGGGGTGTTCGTGACGAGCTCGACGCGCTTCTCGCAGACCTGCAGCGGGACATGCAGGTGGCTCAGATGCTGCTTAGCGTGGGGGCGCCACTGGTTGATGCAAAGGCGCGCTGGCTGGTGGACGGCGAGCGCAGAGGCCACCTGCACCTCCCGCGCTTTGACGACAACGTCTTTGGTGTCACGTTCTCATTTCCACTGCCACCGCCATTACCCGCAGAGGCGCTGAACGCTCAGAAACCCATAGAAACAGCACCACCAAGCAGAATCAGCTGGCATGATACGAGCTCTCTATACGACGAGGAGCGAGAACGCGATCTTCTCCAAGCAGAAGCAGCTGAGGCTACCGCGAGTGCCACGTTGGACATGTCGCTGTACTCAAGAGGCAAAGGCACAGCTGAAGCCAGCGAAAGCACTGCTTTAGATGTTACCACCAGCAACGAGGAAGATACAAGTGCGCATGCAGCGAGTAGTGCTCCAGCTGACGAGGTCGTTGGAGAGAGCGACCTGCTTTCATTAGAGCCGGTGATAGCTGACGGCACCAGTACTGTAACTGCAGCGCAAGTCGATGAGAAAGCGAACCAGTTATTGTCAGTCAAGGCGATCTTGGCGACCCACACAAGAGACGAGATCGTGCTGGAGCTCCAGTGGGCGAGACAAGCGCTACGCGACCGACGAAAGGTGAGCTGAGTGGGCGCTCTCACTTTCGATCTGCTCGGGCTGTTGACTGACGAACTACATGAACTTTTATGGATACGCAGTATCTCCAAAGCCGTCCGAAGCGAAATCTGGAAGTCGCACTGAGCTCCTGCGGCTGAGGAGTTAACCTTCGATGCCCTGTGGCAAGCGCGAAGTCTTGTTACACTTGTGGATCTTAAGACGACACCTCCATATTCAAAATCAGCACGAAACACGACGATCTCACACGAGTCAAAGGCTGAAAAAAGATTAGTAACGCTACTTGGGAAGCCTAAGCTTACAAAATCCACGAGCCTAGAACTGCAGCTCGTGCACGCGGTCGTTCTTCGTGAGCGTAAACTTGGCGTTGAGGTACGCCTGCAGGTACGGCTCGTCCTTGAGCTTCTTCATGAGCGCCACGTCCACCGCCTTCTGGTCCTGCTTGCGCTGCTCGCTGATCACCGGCGCCTATACAAATGATAAAGAAAGAAGGGAGCCCAGCAGCACATGACACCACAACAGAATTGCATGTGAGCATGGCGTGGGAGCTTTATGGACAGCGATCCCAAGCGCTGATAGGTAGGTACATCACAGTGGTCGTGCGTGTGGCTGTGCGAAATGGAGTATAGTCCACACACACAGCCCCACACCATACCAGAGCCATAACAACAGGGAGGGACAGCCCGATATAGACAACAACGTACGCTGGCGGCCTGCGCGAAGAACTGCTCCTCCTTGCTCTCCTTCTTCCCCGACGGTTTTTCCTTCGCAAAGTACGAGTCGTCGATGTCCGGCAGCGTCACATCCGAGAGATCCACCTTCGTGGACGTCGCGATCACGAACGCCTGGTTCACGCGGCGCAGCGGCACGCCATTGACCTTGTACGGACCTAATGGAGCACAAGGGTGTGAAAAAGCTACCAGCTTGTGGCTCTTGAGCAATAATAACAACAGAGCACAACGCACCCGTCACGAGGAGCGTGCCCGAGGGCAGCTGCTTGAGGAAGACGACGCGCTTGCCGCGGAAGCGACCGGACAGCAGGATGAGCACCGTGCCGGGAGTGATCGACTTGCGCAGCTTCGCAGTCTTTTTGCTGTTGCGCGTGGTCTTGGCGGACGGGAGCTTCTTCGGGATGTAATCGGCCGGGTACCACTTCTTCGTGGAGAACGTCGTCTTGGCGTCAGCTGCAGAAGATGCCTTCTTGTCGTCGCTTTTGACGCGTGTGGCGTGCGCGGCCGAGCGGCCGTTCATCTTCGCCAGCGTGTTGGCGGAAATGGCGTTGATGCCGCGCGCGAGCTCATAGTTCTGGCGCTTGCCGCTCTCTTGGACGGCCATCGTGTCTGCTGTCTGGAGTGGTTGTGATATGAGAGAGACGCTAGTGAGTAACGATAGTGCACGAGCGCATGCAGACAGAGCGCGCCCGCTCGTCGCTACTCGTCCTCTTCTTACCTTCCGTCTCGTGCTTGGTGTTGCTGGGAAAGAGTGGGGAAACCCGCACCACACCATTCAGAACTGGCACATTTTAACACGCATTTTAAACTCCTTTTACCATTTTAGACTATTTTAGTGCCTAAAAATTGCAGTTTTCACACGTTTGATGGAGCGCCAATTGGAAATGCAAGGGAGCCTTCATGCACACGACCAACTCTCATATCCATCGCGGCTTATACGCTCTCTCGCTCCTACCCATGAATGCATGCGTGCAGTATCAACGCACAGTGTTGCTCTCCTATGTAATGCCCCTTACGAAGTGGGGACACATTTCGCTCTCACTCACTGGTTGTGCTTCTCGTAGAGAGCCTTCTGCTTCGTCTGCTCCTTCAGCAGCTTCTTCACGAGGCCCTTGCTCACGGGCTCGCCCGCGGCATCGTGCGTTGGAATACCCTGTTTCAGTACATGACATATCAGTAAGGTTAGCATTTCCCATCACTCATCGCGTCCTCACGCAGTGGGCAATGAAAAAACGTACGTTGTCATCGAACTTGGAGTACTTGTCCGTCTCGCTGGTGAAGAGCTGCGACGGGTGAATCTTGGCCTTGGCCTCGAGCTCAGCCTTCTTCTTGGCTTCCTCCTCGAGGCGCAGGCGCTTCTGCTCCTCTTTCCGACGCTTCTCTTCGGCCTTCTTCTGAAGCTCCTCAATCAGCTCGTCCTTGTTCGCGAGCTTCCAGACCGCGGCACCGGCGGCGCGGTCCTCCAGACGCACGCCGGCGTACGGCAGCTTGTCGTCGCGCACTTCGTCGCACAACTTGAGGATCGTATTCGCGAGCGCCTTGACGTCGCTGCCGGAGCGCGCAGCCTCGCGGATCTCGTCGCGGAACTGCGCAAAGATGTCGAGGATTGGCGTGAGAATCGTCTCCTGGTCCTCGTCGCCCTTCGCGCTCAGCGGGAAGCCGATGTCACCGCTCGCCGACGGGATGAGCCCAAAGACGCGCAGGATCTGCGTGATGTACTCGGCCGCCGAGCGGATGATCATCGACACGTGCTCCTTGTCGCTCGCCGCCATGTAGCGGTTCACCTCCTTGGCGAGCTGCTGCAGGTGCAGAATCGCGCCGGGCGTGTTCAGGTCGTCCGCAAGTGCCTGGTGCACGCGCTCCTTGCACTCGAGCAGCGCGTCGTGGAGCTTCTTCTCGACATCGCCCCACTTCTGTGTCTTCTCGACACCGAGTTCGCGGAGCTTGGCCTTGACGTTCTGGAAGAACTCGCTGAAGAACCGGTCGACGCCCACGGCCTCGTCCATCGAGTTGTCGTTGTAGTCCATGGGCACATTGTACTTGTGCAGCAGGAAGAGGAAGCGCAGCTGGCGGCTCGTGTTGTCCATGAGCGCCTCCTGGATCTTGACAAAGTTCTTGAGGCTCTTGGACATCTTGAGGCCCTCGATGTTCAGGTGGCCAGTGTGCACAAAGTAGTTGACCCACTGCGAGAAGTTAAAGTACGCCTCAGACTGCGCGATCTCGTTGTCGTGGTGTGGGAAGCGCAGGTCGATGCCGCCCGAGTGCATGTCGATCTTGCCGCCGGCCAGGTGCTTGAGCACGTCGCTCGCCATGGCCGAGCACTCAATGTGCCATCCAGGGCGACCTTCACCCCACGGGGACGCCCAGAACGGCTCGCCCTGCTTCGACTTTTTCCACAACACAAAGTCGCTCCCGTTGCGCTTGTCGGTCTTGCCGGCAGAGAGCGAGCCTTCGCCCTCGGCCAAGAGCTCCGACTGGCCGACGTTCTCGGGCAACAGCTTACCGTACGCCTTGCCCTTGGACTGCGCAAAGGCCACCGTGTCAAAGTACACGGACCCGTTGCTCTCGTACGCGTAACCGTTCTTGATAATACCCTCGACGAATTCGACGATCTCGGGCACGTACTCGCTCACGCGCGTGATCACGGCTGGGGTCTTAATGTTCAGCAGCGCCATGTCATCAAGGAAGGACTTCTCCCAGAACTTGGAGAGCTCCTTCGTGCGACGCATATTGTCCTCCGCTGGCTGCTCGGACGCCCACTGCATCACGGCCTTGGTGCGTGCGTCCTTGTCCTTCGGGAGCTCCTGGCCAGCGTGCGCCTCGAGCCAGCCGTTCTCGGCGGCGCGGATGATGATCTTGTCGTCAATGTCCGTGATGTTCATCACGAGCTCGACCTCGAAGCCGAAGTAGTCCTCCATGATGCGACGCACGTAGTCGAAGCACGTGTACGTGCGGCCGTGGCCAAGATGCGTCTGGTCGTACACGGTCGGGCCGCACATGTACCAGAGCACGCGCTTGCCCTGCATGGGCACGAACGCCGTCTTGCTGCGTGTCATGCTGTTGTACAGGCGCAGCGGGTAGTACTTCTCCCAGTACTCGGTCAGCGAGTTCATGGGCGCGGGTGGGTACCACGTCGGCTGCTTCACGGTCGGCGCGGCGGACATAGTTGCTGGTCAAAGGTGTCAGTCGCTCTTCTCGTGCGGGAATTATTGACTTGTGAGCTTTGCCGGCTGGTTGCGAGCGGGGCGTGGACCAAACGCATGGGGAATGTGGACCACATCAAAAACAAAAAACAAAGTGTTTTGTTAGCTCAAAAAAGTGTTTCCAGCCAATGGACGGTTTGCACGGATCTGCATGGCAAAAAAGCTTGAGGGCACTGAATCGCTGGGGAACAACATGCGGCCCCACGCGCTTTTTCTCGTGCTGCTGGATTCTCTCAAGCCAAACGTGGTGGTACGCGCCTGGGAAGGCTGCTGCTGTGGGTACACGTGACAACAGAAAGGAACATGAAAATGAATGTGGACAACGGAAGAGCATGCCTTGCGTTCATATTTCTTCTGGGTTGAAAAAAAGCTGTGGCAAATGACTGTGGTGGACACGAAAAAACAAAAGAACACTTGAAAGTTCGTCGGGTCGATCGTTGAAACACTGCAGTCGCGACTAGCACACTGCGGTGGTCACGCGGGCTCGCACCGGAAACGAAAGAAAGAGAGCGCTTACATCTCCTCCATGAGCGCGTTCAGCACGATCTCGATGTTGCCGTTCGCGAGCTCGAGCTGTGCGATCGTGCGCGCGCTGTCGGCGCCAGGGATGATCTCGCGGATCGTCGCGAGCTGGTCGGCCCACTTCTTCTCTTCCGCCGAGACCACCACTTCGACGACCTCTTCGTCTTCTTCAACAGTAGCCGCAGCAGCTGGTTCCGCCACCTGCTCCCACTCGCTCTCACCAGCGTCCGTCGAGACGGGAGCCACCGCAGCGCTCGTCTGCGTGAAGTACGGCGCGACCTTGCTCTTGAGCTCACCGACAGCTTCCTTGGCGACTTCGCCCAGTCCCTCCGCGACAGTCTTGATGCCCTCAGCGACGTCCTTCAAATTTTGGTCCTTCTTCACATCCGCAACGGTCTCCTTGGCGAACTTGCTGATGCCCACGGCAGCAGTTTTGATGCCTTCTGCGGCGTCCTGGACAATCTTCTCCTTCTTCGCGTCCTCCACGACTTCCTTCGCTTTCACGGCGGCGCTCTCCGCAGCGCGCTGGATGCCCGCCGACGCATCCTTGACCATCTGGTCGAACGGGATCTCCTGGATGCGTTCGCACGCGGCCTGGAGCGACTCGCGGGCGTCCGCGACCACGCTCTTCAGCACTTCGTTGCGCACGTGCGCGTCCGTCTGCGCGCGCTGCACCCACTCCTCCTTCTTGATGTTCTCCTTCGCGGCGTCCAGCGTCTCAATGAGCGACTCCATCGCCTTCACGACCGGCTCGACCACGTTCTCCTTGAACACAGCGCCGGCGCTTGGGATGACCGTGAAGCGGATCGTCGAGTACGTGTCATCATCCACGTTCTTGAAGAGCTGGAGTGCGAGCTCGAGGTCTTTATCAAGCGTCAAGTTCACCAGGTCGCCTTCCGGGTCCGTGTACTTGAGCGTGAGCGAGTAGGCGTTCAAGTTGAACGTCGAGGCCGCCAGGAGCTGCAGAGACGTCAGACGGAAGGCCTGGACGCCCACGCGCGAGCGGACGACGTTGTCCTTGTAGCAGAGCTTGATGGGCACGGCGGCGGTCGTTGGAGTAGCCATGCTGCGTATGGGTTGCGTTGGAATTCTTTCGCGCTGTTCTTCTGCGTGTGTCCAACGCGGCGTGAGGCAAAGTGACGGCGCTTTTCGCGAACTGGTCAACTACAAACGTACCCAGAAAAGAAGTTTAGTTTTTTGGAATTGGAATATCTCCTATTTACAAATATCAGATATTTATATTCCAAAACATTCTTCTTTTGGAATATACCGCCACTATTCCAAAGGAACAGCGTTTTGGAAAATGAATATCTGATCTGAAGTACGAGTACTTTATACGATTTTTGCTGTGCTATTCCGAAAACTAAAATTCTCTAATGAGCTCGTTGATGAGTGGACGAATCAGTAACTATGCACAGCACGATGAAAAACATATGACGTGATCTGAGGATGGAGGACATGACACTTGATATACAGTATGCGTTCATGCACTTGGCTCTGATGCGATGACTACTGCTCTCCTGCTTCTTGGTGGCGTAGAACTGCTTGATCGACTTGCGGATGTGCTGGAGCTCGGTCTGGCGCGCGGCGTGCCGCCCGTCGTGGGCAGGATCGGCGTCTTCTTTAAGGCTCTGGACGCCATGGCTTTATTTCTGCTCCTCTTTTGCTGCTGCTTGTGTGGACGAGGGTGGGTCGGTGAATGAACCCTTTCGCGAACATTCGTATTTATGAATGGATACGGTACTACTATATTCAAGATTAGAACCCACATTTGCTATTAAGTTGAAGAGCTGACCAATCAGATCGCTTGAATTTTAAAATTAATGTTGGTTCCTGACTACAAAAAATCATGTTGAAGAAGTTTTTTGTAAAACGTGTAAATTTTACACATCCAGACGCGAAAGGGTTAACCCGAGACCTGGAGTCAATTGCCAAATGGGCAAAACGGGGATGTCAACTAGGGCTTGTTACCCTTCGGATGGTCGACTGCTAGAGATATTCTCAACCTGCAGTCGAGGGGCAATTCGGGTCGTTTATTTATATTTT